>WMED01007785.1:0-17387 GCA_019650415.1 Pipa parva | reverse complement strand
GGATGGACTTGTGTCTTTTTTCAGCCTTATAAACTATGTTACTATGTTACTATGTTATCCAGGCTAAAAATGTTATCTTTGAAGTTGACTTCCTGATTTTTTTTTTATTGATTTGTCTTGTCTCTCTCTCTGCCAGCTGGAGTCAGATTGAGCTTTCTGGGGCAATTCATAACTATGTTTTATGTAAGGTTCCATAGTGAACAACTTGGAGGAAGGTTGTCTACTTAACAGATAAAAGTTGGCTGCACCTTCCAAAAAAAAAAAATCAAAATAATGCAAATCATGAATTCAACTTCAGAGATAACATGGTATTGGTCCTTTAAGGAGCACCAAGGGACAAGAAGAATTTTATATACACTGCTCTAGGGTAAGGGGGCCAATAGACAACCCCATGTGCATAGGAAAAGCAATATGGATAGCAATTAGGGGTGACATATTAAAACAGGTTGTGTCAAAGGACTTGTTTGAATAGAAAGGAAGAAGGCCTTAGGGTTTGGTTTTGCTCTGGAGTTCATGGGTCTGTACTATTACTATTACTATTACTATTACATGTAGTGTAAATACAGTCCTCACATAAAATTTTATTTGAAATGGTTTGGGAAGATCAAAAGACACTGTGCATTCAACTTGAGGCTTGTAGGTTTTTAAAACCAACACCAACCCTTAACCATACTACTGTTGCACACTTGTTTCCTTTCTTTAAGTGTACTGATAACATAGATTGTATTTTTATGTTTGTCTACAATGTGATAAGATGTATTTGTTTGATTTCTATTTTTTTCCCTTTCCTTTATTTCCTTATGTTTTCCTGCTCTTCGTTGCATGCGTTTATAAAGTGGAAGGTACTGTACCCCTGTTTCCCAACATGCTGTTCATGTCTTCCTTGTTGTTAGCAGTATAGAGCTTGCTTATGTAGCATTGCTTGTAGACCCCCAACATTTTGGGCAGAACAAGAAATCCTGTTACTAAATGCTTGGAAATTATATAAAAGTTTAACTGAGGTGAATTTGTTGGATGCGCTAAACCAAAACTCATTTCTTTTGATCACCACCTGGTATCACCAACCGGCATATTTCATCCAGAAAGGACCAAGCCTTTAGAAAAGCTTCATGTAACCATGGGATTTATTCACACAAATAATTTACATTAAAATAAATAAAAAATAAGTAATTAAGCTGTATATTTTCCCTCCAGTGTTCGGCTAAAAACTAGTAAAAGAATAAAATCAAAATCTGATTGGAGCTGTGGAGTCTTCACTACTTCACCACAAGATGGTGAATAAGCCACTCATGTAAACCAATACAACTTCCTAAAACTTCCATCAACACAGGACACCCTCAATATGAACCATCCTGTATTTAAGTCTCAAACCCTAGCCATGTGAACCTTCTTTTTCTGCCAAGCATATATCCAATTAACACTTATCTCTCACTGAGGGGCAAGTGTGGATTGTCCCGTAGATCCATGATTTTCCAACAATTAGATACTTCACTTATTCAGCAAAAGACTGTTATTTTCTGTGATGTGGCAAATTCCCAAAATGATGTTGACTGCATAGTTCTGCACCACTTTGAATCTATTTCCTGCAAATTCATGGACAATTTGTGTGTTCATTATATCTCACAGTGACAATTTGCAAAACCTTATTGGCAGAGCCGGCATTGCATATTGGCATGGTGACAAGGATTTTACTTCGCCAAACAAACTGAATTTGAGGACTTAAGGTCCTGTTTTTCATTCTAGTGACATTTTATTCAAAAGCCTTAAAAATGTGGAAACCAAATGCCAGCATGATCTAGGAATTGTTTGCTGTTGAAATTAATGCAAAAAATAGTTTATGCAATCGGTGTTACTAATCTAAATCACTCATCTAAATTCTAGTGACCAAGGGGGGTTATTCACTACGGTGCAAATTCGACTGTCGAATTCTCAAAGACCGGATTCCCATAGTAAATCCGCTACAATTTCCCCATTGTGAAGTCGCAACAATTTTTTAAAGTTAAGATTGTGACAATTTTCCCATAATAAAGTCGCAACTGCGACAACATTCTCATTATAAAGATGCGACTGTCTTAATCTGGCGAATTCGCACCTATAAACAACAATTCGGACTTTAGTGAATAACCCCCCAAAACTTTACAAAAATGTTGACATTGTCCTTATATATAGTGGAATTGTCTACTTTAAACAGATGCTTTTTAAGTTGATCACTTTGCTTCAATATATCTATTAATGATGAATTCAGCTACTATTGGACTGGCAATGTTCAGAGATCGCTATGTGACAAGTCACCCCATTGCAGAGACAATATGCAGAATTGACTTCATTACACAAATTATCACAAATTCATATGAAAATGAGAATTCACTCTTTGTGGAGTAATTTCCTTAATGTTTCATACATTAACACTTTGCCATTTTCTCTGTACTCAGATTCACTTACCAAATAAACAATAGATTCAATGGACCCCAGTCAACCACATTTATGGCTCTCTTTCCCAATGCAACTTTTGCACCTTGTATTGCTTTAGCAATATTCAGGCTACAATTTATAGAATCTCCATTATCCAAGCTCACTAACTGATACAGCTCTTGTACAAATCAAAAAGGGAAAGTAGTTCAAATGTTTCAAATTGGCTTAACTTCCAATCATATTTCCAAGCATAAGCAAATAAGATTTCACAGCAAACTGTGTAATTTCAGGCACATTTTGTTGGCTTTGTGAGTGTTTTTGTTGAATTGCTTTTGTTTATAATTGTCACTGTCTTTTGCCTGTTTTAAAAAACAACTTGCATTAGAAATAATGTTCAAAGTACTTAAAGTGCACCTTTTACCTCCTAACTTATACCGCCGTGTAGAAGTAAGCTGATCACTCTATAGCGAGAATTTCATTACATAGGGGGTGATTGACTAAAGTCTAAATTTTCTCTTAAAGGTGAGAATTTGCCACTTCATCCATATTCAGGTATTCATCAAACTCTATGATATGGCGAATTCGCCAGCTGACCACGGTTGCACAACACACAATAGACTGCTAATGACGCAGTCGTGACTTTACTATGGGAATATTGTCACAGAGTTGCTATGGAACCCACTGTTTAGTCAATAGGGAGTAGAGAATCAGGTAGTAGCCACCCAAAGTTTTGAGAACTCACTTCGACAGTCGCACTTTAGTCAATAACCCCCTCAAAGTTAAGCCAGAATGGTTTCCTGGAAACTTGAAGCTCTCCAAGATGTTGACTTTGAAGCTCCTCCAAATGGATTCTCCAGAAAACGATCTTGGAGTTTGGAACATCCACAATGTCAATAGTTCTCTAGCTCAAAGTGCCTATGCTGTCATTGTGCTGACCGCTGTAGTGCTTGGTTGCCATCCTGCTTCAAGTTTCCATGTATCTATCTATTGGGAAAGGGGGTTCCTTTAAACTATGCTCAGTCAGTCTGAAAGCTATTACCTCCACTATTTTATACTGTATGTTTTATATGGGGCCCCAATTGTACTTCCTCTTCTAGGACAAAGTGTATCAACTAGTTTTATAATAGATCTAGTGCTACTTCTTCAAACATGTGAACAACAAAACAGCACAACATTTTATATTCTACCACTGTAGATAAACATAGTTCTTTCCCCATTTCAACATAGTTGTTTGTTTCTTTAGGATAAAAGAAAAACAAATAATTTTAACATTGTATAATTGTTTTTTTCCTGCACTGAAATGAATACTGTGCTTAGAAGTATCCCATTCTAGTATCTGGAATGTATGCAGGGCCTACAGACGGAAATTGACCTCACTTCTCTTATGTACCCTTTTATCTTCATCTGCCATTCAATTTTATCCTTGAGGATGTCCCACTGTTACTGTTAGAAAAACTATTTTCTAATGTGCCCAGTTACTTTCCATGATGTCTGGAAAATAAATACGTGATCACTTAGCCCAAGAGAGATTAACAACAGAAGAACGGGTCATTGTGAAACTGTTGTGGCTCAGTATATGAAGATGACTGTCCTTTTGCTTCCCATTTCATAAAAGGAAAAAAGGAAAAATTGTATGCTGTATGGTTTAAATCCATAATTAAAGGAGAAGTATAGTGCCGATATAATTGCCCACATACAAATAAAACTCCATTTATACTAAGCCAATCGCTAACACAAATAGTTTAAAAAAAAAGTTTAGTGAAGAAATAATACTTGCCATTAGTTTTCCTGAGAGCAGACATTTTGTCCTCCCCTGCTCCCTCCTCTCCCCCCCCCTTTCCCTCTTGCAAGTTAGGCAACACGAGAAGAAAGAGCTGCCTACCTGCTATTGTTTATGCAGTGTGCTGACCTTTAGAAATCCTCAGTCATGCTTGTTTACATTTGGAATGCATGAGATTGCAGAGGCTGGGGCTCGGGATAGGTAACTTGTGCACAGGCATTATATTACACATTAGGCAAAAAATGCCCAGGGGAGGATGCCTTTTCATGGAAAACTGGCTGGTACACATCACACACATTTCCTGGTGCGGGAGTTTTACAGTGCTGCCTGATAAATCATCCTTCGTCACAAGAAACATCTACTGGGGAGAAACGCTTCTCACTAAGGTATAGTACTGCATATGTAAAGATGTAATCTGACTATACTTCTCCTTTAAATAAATTATTGTGCTTTGCACCTGCATTTGTGAATATTCCAATATTGTGTTGCTTCTCCTTTTGCTGTCTGCAAACCTATATTATTGTTAAAACCCACAGCAATCAATTATGCATCTAGTTAATTTAGTCCAGCTGCATTAAACAACTAGAGGTAAGCGAACCATGGCAGGTTCAGTCTAAGTTAAAATATATACATAATTCTAGTTCAGTCCATGAAGTGGGTTGCCTAAAGTTCTGTGGTTGTCTAGATGTTTTTTCACTGCTGATCGTTTACCAGTTTGTAATGAATAATATCCATGAAGAAGCTGGTTGTTGAGTGATAGTAATCATTTTGGTCTGCAGACTTGCCTAGTTGGTGACAGGCCATTTCTGATTTGTCCTATCTCCCGCACATCAATAATTATTTTACTCACATAAAATCATTTTTGCCAACTGCATGTCATTCTTTTGGTGGTTCATATGCATTAAATAGACAAACTTTGCTCCCAGACCTTTTCCTCTAAAGACCATCTAACAGTGGTTCAGGATTTCAAATATTGTAGACTCCCCCACAGGGAGTATTAAAGTGGACCTGTTCAGGATCTGCTCCAATGCCCTACTTTAATCTCAAGTCGGGTGGGCATGGATGACTGACATCAAAGTTCCTGCAATTAGACCCCTTAAATTGCAATCTAGCAGGGATCTGATTGGAGGAGCTATATGGTCAATCATCATTTAGCTCCACCCAACCCGACTTTTGATTCAAGTTGGGCATCGGATCAGAAAAGAAGCAGGGAGTTTGCTGCTATTGGCATTCATCTAAGACAACTCCCTGCTTCCTAAAAAGAGTCTAAGTGGACCTGACAAGTTCACTTTAAAGCAAAGTATTGTATAACCTCTAATTGGCACAAGCCTTGTTGACATTACTATATTTGTATTCACAGCATCCTGTGTTTTCACTGATTAGCTATAATCATGTACAGACTCGGATTATTAAAAAGCTCAAATGCTATCATGATGATAGGGATAAAAAAAAAATACAAATTGTATTTGTTTGTTGTCAGTAAGAAAGCAAATCAACCGGTTACGTTCATTTCGGCGACGCACAACATCAAGAAATTATCATAAACTATAGGTTGGCCAGACATTCTTATTATTGGATGTGCAGTTTTTATAGATAGGGGTTAAGCAAAGGGTAATAACTTGATGGCTGGAGATAATCTTTGCAATTATTATAAAAAGTGACAAATAAAATGAGCTTACGTATTTCTGTACTGTGCGAAAATGTTCATTTTAGCGGAAATATATTACTGAATGCAGAAATGGCGCTGATAGCGGAGTCCATTCTATATTGTTTTATTTTATTTATTTTTTTTGCCTTTAACTTGATATTAGGAAGGGGGGGGAATTGTATTGTGTCTCATATAATGGCTAGATCATTTAGGCAAATAATAATACTCCTCTGCATCCTGACAGCAAATGGATATTAATTCATGGCTGATTAAGGGAATGCTAAAGAATTTTCTTTTTAAATTAGGATCCTCAGAACCAGACTTTATTTAAAATACATTGAGCACACATCAGATAATGAACATAGTTATTGCAAAAGCAAAAAGCCTGTAAGCCCTAAACCTACTGCTTAGTATAAAGCATACTCTTCATCCTATTAAAGGAAAAAATCATTGTTTATGGCTGTTGTATTTATAATAATAAAAAGAAAATCCAATAGCGCGGATTTTATGCTGGAAAAAGTGTTTAACATGTAATACATCATTGTGGGCAGTGACGCCCCATCACTGGCTGTTACATCTTGCAGAATGAATTGAGTTAATAGATATCATATTTTATATATATTACATATAGTTAATATATAGCATAATGTAATCTCTATTGGTTTTCCTTATTTAAATGACAAATTTTGCAACCTAATTGCAACAATGGTCTCAGGCATTGTTACTTCAGTTAAAAGTGCTGGTGTCCAAGCCATACACTTTGTGTACAAAATACTGCATTTAGAATTCCAGCTGCTTCTAGTGAGGAATTCACATGACACTGGTGTTTGAATGCTTTGCCTTTCAGTCTATAGTTGTCCTTTAAACATGTCATTTCCAAGATCATTTTTACTTGTTTCATGTACTGTATATACATTTCCTCCCTGAGCATTCTGTTAATAAAATAGCTTTTACCTGCTACCATATATATATTTATATCTTAAAGATCAGTACATTGAGCTGCCAAATATCTACAGCCTGCAACTCCTTAAAACTGATTATCGTCAAAAGGACCTTTTTATGCACTATTAGGTTTAATATATAATAACTAATGGAAAGAACCATCCTTGGGTCTCAGAATTTTCTTACTGTAAATTTAATAATGCAGTAGACTGTTTTTATTTGTGGGAAAAATCTGGAAATATCCATGACTACTTTAAAATAATAATAATTAAAAAGTCTTCATCCGTACATGCTACAGAGCAGGCACATGCATGGGCCATCTTGAGATCTTATGAACTACTTTCATGTTTTATCACGCTGATCTTTCATTTCAAGTGTTTGTTTACAGAATGTAAATTCATAGGCTGGTTATGGCTAAATGTACACATAACCTTGTCCCAGATTATCTCAAGTCCATGCTTGTAACTTGTAATTGCATGAATTATGAGGACTGAAATAATTATTTAATAACAAATGTTATTAAATGTTTACAACATTAAATGTTTGCCCACGGTGATCCAATTTTCCTTCAGTTATTCCTGGGAAACCCCCAATCTTTTTCATAATCATCAGTGTGTTTCCCATGTCTATAGGCTTCTGCCAACAGAAAGCAAGTGGAGAACATTGCAAAGAAGAAACTTGACTCACTGTTGAAGGAATCAAAGATTCGGGACTGTGAAGACCCTAACAATTTTACAGTCACTACCCTGCCCTCCTCTGGGAAAATAGGCCAGAAACCAGATCTGAAAAAGGTACAACTTTAACAGTTTACATTTAGGAGAAGAACGTCCGTCTAATGTTCATTTACACAACACAGGCTATTTATGAACGTATTGTGAATATCTTTACCTTAAATTGTTTTTCTACTTGTTCTAGTTCATTGTGTTACTTAATTACCACATTTTAGTCAGTTGTTTGGTAGTATTTTGTTCTTACTTCCTTCTCCTTCCGTTCCTCCCTTCCTCCCCTTAGGACCCTAGCCATATGCAAGTATCCAATATTCCCAGATTTTTATGAACTTTGGTTTATTATTTTAAAGTCTGGCCATTGGTTCCTCTAGCCTTTTGGTTTCCTGTATTTTTGCTATCAGTTCTTGCTCTGTAGGAGGTAGGGTTTCTTCCAGTGGTTAACTATCAGACATTTTGCTGCCATTGTTACGTGGTTTATTAGTTTTTGCAGTTACAATTTTTAATCAGTACAGCACAACATTACTCAAAAGACTGCGCTATACAGTAGCACAACATATGCTGAAAAGACCGTAACAGCTAAACTGCAGGTTTAGCAAAGATCCACTGAATGCTATGATAGAGTTTGTAATGGTACCTCTAGGTAGTTTACAGATCTGTAATGCACATTGTACACTGAATTCTAGATATTACCCTTGTCCGAACCACGATTCCCTGATTGATTAGTGATTTCTACAATTCACACAGGTCTACAAACTAAAATGCTGTGGGTGTTTACAGTTGAAAGATTTTTATATTACTGTAGATTTTAAAAAAATAGAAACCAGCTATTTTTGCATCATTAAAGCAGTTCAGGTAAATCATGTAATCTACTTATTTAATGGCAGAATATGTTGGAAAGGAGTAGCTCTTTTAGAGGAAATTGTAATCATTGCAGGAGCAGGGGGATGTGGGTAAGCGTTCTGCCATCATTGTAAATCTTAAAATATAATGAGACTTTCAGCGGTACACTTTACATCATTTTGAGCTTCCCTGCTAATGGCTGTTTTTTGCTGTGTTCTTAATCATGATAAATACTGATTGTCTAGTCCTATTTGCCATGGTCATTCGGCATGTCCTGTGCTGCCTGTAACTGGTTCATTTGATGTATAATTAGCTGTTCTAAATGTACCAAATCATATTGACTAAATCTTTTCCCAAAGCTTGATGCTTTTGTCCAATATTTACAAAATAAGCCAAGGCTATTGAATTAAGTATGGAACATACAGTAAGTATATAGACTTATGTTTGTGCTCATTTGTTTATTTTTAATGAGTTGTAAAACTGCATTAATGTTTTGTGGGGCTCAGGTATTGTTTGGGTAATAGTATGCGTATAACTGTGGTGATTGTTCTACTGATTTATAATTTAAGGTCAGAAAGAGGTGGGGCAAGAGGGGTAAATGCCATTATAACTTTCAATAAGGCTGAAAACACCACCAGCAAGTAAGTTTATGGTAATAATTCTGCAGAGCTGTTTAACTGGCAGAACAGAGTTTACCAAGATTCTCTGATCATTTCGCTCACCAGCAAGTTAGAGAGCTGGGGTGTTTTCCACCATTCTGCCAGTCACAGCCAGGGAAGATATCAAATATACAGCATGGTCTCAATACAAATGCCGGTAATGTCACATACCTGAACAGTGTATATAACAAGAGGCAGGAATGCGCACTCACCTTCAACCCAAATAATGTAGTGCAACACCTCTCATTCTTATATTGACATATACTGTATCTGCATAGCTGAACAGTAGCACTGGGTTAGAGTGCTCTCAGTGTGTATGTGTGAAGACAAGTCGAGTAACTGCCTCTGCATGTGAAAGATATACTATATCTGAGAGGGATTGTGTGTGATTATGACTGTATTTATGTGTGCGTGTGTGTGATTGTGTGCAAAGAACATTGCATGACTGTGTACAAGTGTACTGTGACTGTGTGACAGACTGTGATTGTGTGTGTGTGTGTGTGTGTTATTGACTGTGCACGTTTCTATGCGTGTAACGCTATTTTGTGTTCACATCCATCCTTCTATCAGGATTACCCACAGCTCACTCAGGCATCTCAAGATTATAGGCCCTGCATACATCAGGGGCGAAATTTCATAAAATCGCGATATCGATATTGCTGATATCGCGATATCGATATTAATGGTATCACGATGTCACAATTTTGCCGATATTTAATTTTCCAGCGATATTATGGATTTTTGCTACTGAAATAAACATATTAAATATTTCATTTGAAGTTCGATATCGAGATATCGGTAAACTTCCAATATCACGATAATATCGATATCACGATATCAGTAAAAATAATTTCATATCGTGATTTTGCGATTTTTTTTTTTTATTTTAATGCCTGTATCTTGCTACTTTAAATAATGGGCGCTAGCGGTTCTTGTTTATAAAAGGAGCAGTATACTTACACAGCACACACACAATAAGAACTTCACACATAACTTATCTTTAGGTAGACATACATTCCATAAGTTCAATACATAGTTACCCTTCCTTGTATATAATAGGACTCAAGGAGCAGCTCTCACTCTTTTAGACTCAGTGCGGGCATTCCAACCTCTGGACATAACATAGGGTTCCATTGCTGTTCTGAGATCCGACAATGCCTGGGTCTGTTTCACAATAACACGATTAAGCACTGGTTTATAGCGTGAAACATGTAAAACGTTTTAACAATTTACCAGTCGTGTTTTACGCTGAATAAAAGTTAATTTTTAAGAAGCCTGGAAGTGTCGGATATTTTTTTTAACTGTGTCTGTTTCTCCCCAGGGTGTACTGGCACCTCCAGACTTGTAGGATTGTTCCCTAAGGCCTTTTTGTCTGATACTCGGCTTGTCTGAATTCCAAATAGGATGAATAGTAAGATAGATGAGTACTGCAGTATAATATGATACTTTATATGGACTAATAGTAAATAGTATAAGACAAGCTTTCAAGGGATAATCCCACTTCCTCAGGTCGAAGCAGTATTGGTAGGGTAACACCTTCTCTTGCACAGGGTTATCTATCACACTGGAGTGGTCTACACAGGGACCCAGCTACCTTCAGCTGCCCGCGGGATTCCTCCACCCAGCCCGATGGAAGTCTGTAGGACAAAGACCCTCTCACTTCCTGGACAAACCTTATCTAGCTTCTGGGGAAACACTCCTCCCAGCTATGACATATACCAGGGATGGCGAAACTATGGCACGCGTGCCAAAGAGGGCATGCAGGGCCCTCTCTGTTGGCATGCAAGCCGTTCACCAAACCTGCCTTCAGTACAGGCTGTGGACCCGATCTGACAGTTTTCACTAAAGGAGCGCTCACTTGCAGGGGGAGCTCTCCTCCCCCAACGCGTGTGTGCTCTTCCCCCGACACAGGCGTGATGACATCACTCACCGGCACTTTGGGGGATGTGCTGGTAAGTGACGTCACCTTTTTGGCACTCCATGCCATAAAGGTTCGCCAACCCTGGTATAAGATCACAAGGATGGGACTTTATAAGTGCTATGTTGAGATTGAAACAAGAGGTTGGAGGTCCCTGCCCTGTAGATAATGCATTTATTATTTTATTATTAACTATGTCTTCTTTCAATTTAGATTGTAATCCCTACTCACTTTGTCTATTCAGTGCCTGATATTTAATCAGAGTTTTATTCTCCCCACCCCTGATTGGAGGACTGTTGTATATTTTCTGAAACATTTTGAAGTTGAGACATTTAGTCCAAAAATCATTTGTTGACTGGACCAGGTCTCAAACTATAGAACTTTTTATAATTCTATATTTTCAATTTTTTATTAATTTCCCACATCTTTTGTTACATTTTTCATTTTACATTCATTTTTCATTTTCACAAATATATATATATATATATACTGTGTGTATATATATATATATATATATATATAAAATTAGGCTTTGTAATAGTTTTCATGAAATATATGTAGGCAAGTTAATACTGAGGGGCGTATTCAAGAAAGGCCAAATAGTGTGAATTCACATTTATTCTCCACTTCCCCATATTCAGTTATTCGGCGAACTCTGAGATGTGGCGAATGCGAGACTAATGTGGATGCTTACAACAGCTGCAGACTTACAGAACATTTGTTTTTTTTATATTAGTTAGCTTGACTACAGGGCACCTGTATTAACTGAGAGTGTACAGGTTCATTTTTATCTAGTTGGTAAAGAGCAGCGCTAATGGGTTATTGCTACCCCTCTGGGCTTACATAGGTGTTCAGCTGAGATTACAGTTACAGTTTGTATAGTAGCTCTCTGCCATAGAATATGGGTTGAATTTGATGGCCGTGTCTTTTTTTCAACCGTACTATGTAAATATGTATGTAACTATGAATTGTAGAATAATTTGCAATGATTAATGCCCAGTTTGCCAGTGTAACAGCTTTGGTTTTGGGGGTGCACACATAGGTGATGAACAAAATTGCTTCATGAGTTTGTAAATGGGACTAGAATAGCTGGCCTGTGGCTGGGAGGTGCTACCGTACATTATATCTTTAAATTAAAGTGAGTAGAAATGTAAACCTAACTTTACACATGTGAAACTACCATTTCTCTCTTAACCACTGCACTGCTCATTGCACTGTGGCACAGTGTTGAATCCTTACAGGAAAAGAGAGTTTTCTTCTCTTTTAATAGTTCCATTTTATAATAATGAAATCCATTAGAGCTAAGTGTGGTTTGTTTCACTGAAGTATTTATCAAAACCTCTTTCTGATTTTTAAGTGGTTTGTTTTGCTTTCTTGTTATGTGAAAAACAACTGGTTTCTGGGGTAGTATCCAGCTGAATTCCCATGAAATTCTTGGGTTGAGACAGCCTTGCAAGCTCCTGCAATCCCCTATGGAATATAGCAGCAGATTTACAAAATCTTAGCACTCTCCTGCAATAACTATTTTATAAATGTAAGAATGACACAAAATTAACAGGTAACTACAGCAGTCTAAATCTGCATCGTTCTGGATAACATGGATGCCAGCTGCACATAAGGGCTCTCATGCAAATGTAGATATGGGGAATATTGTGGGATATGGGACAACTCTGAACTATAGATTAAACTAGTACTTTTTTATTTTCCAAAACATGTAAATGTTATAAATTATGTTGGCTAAAATACCTATTGTAAATGGTATGAAATATTGCCAACAGTTCAGCTTGGTAAGGGTCCTTGATGAACCATTATGAAATTTGGTCGCTCCAGTTTGGTAAATTCAGGATAAGGCTTGTGATAATAGATCCTCTAGGGTATGTCTACATCAGGAGAGCCAAGTCAGGGTAAAAGTGCGGAGGTCATCAAGACGCAGTGTTTTTTCTCTTTAGCAATATGCTCGATTGGCACTGCTGCAGTGTTAGGGACAAGTTACTACATAACAAAAATCTTATGGTCCAAAAATATGGTAACAGCGATAATGAATTCAGAGTCAAACAGAGTCATTTAAACTTTACAACGTTAAATAGTTTAAGTTGAAAATTTGTTGAGTTAAAGCTAATCTTTGCTGCTGAAGACTCTTCTCTACCATTCATTGTCCAGTTTCTGTAATTCAGATGAAGTTGATTCATAGTGCCCAAGTTCCCGTTTATAGTATCTCACATGCCTCATTCACCGCTCCATTCCCTCATCCCTGGTTCAAAATTGGATCATATATTTCCCTGCACCCTAATTCCAACAGTGTTCAACCCTATGTAGAAATCAGAAATTCATTTCAAATACTGTTTTGCAGTGTGGCAGCAGAGAGCAAGAAAATATTCCTAGAAACTTTCTAAAGAAAGACTGATTGCAAATTGTCTCAGCTTACCTCTGCCTTCAACATTCTAGAAGTTAACTTTGGGGCGAACATTCCCTTTAGGTAAACAAGGTTTCCATCTCCACTGACATGGGAATATTTTTTTTTTCACATACTGTTTATTTTACAAAGAATGCAAATTCTAAAACATACAAATTGTGTAAATGGCACAATATATAACAGTAATGACAGTAATATGTAGATTGTATTCTTTTCTCCACCTCAGGGTAAATATTAAACTCTAGCAAACAGAAGGCATGAGGCATACAGAGAGATAACGGGAGAGGATACAAGTACATTGGGCTTTCTCTAACGAAACAAACAGAGTCCATTCTCTCTTCACAGTACATGTGGCTGCTGGTATTATGGCAACAACACTAAACTATTAGGCTTTGAATCAGTGTATATGACTTAAAGTTATGCAAATTGCAGAACATAGCAGTGAATTGTGTGTTCTGGTCATGTTTTCTGTCCCTGGAATTCCTTTTGTAACCTAATAACCTTACAGTGCTTCAATTTCAGCCCAAAGGCAGGGGACAACATCATGCAACAGGCATTGGCACATTATGGTACTTTTCTAAATGTGTTACCAAGTGAAGAGAACAAAAAGGTTTTAGGTTTTTTTTCTTTTGTTCAGGTGCATAATTCCCATCTGCTGCACTTTTGTAATGTAACTGATACACTGAACATAACCATGCTTTTAAGAGATATCTAATAGCTGGGATAGTGAGTGAATTGTCTGGAAGGCTACTTGTCAATGTAACTGAGCTATTGTTTAAACAGTCTAGTTTACTGTTGGGTAATAAGCAATATAATCTATCTACAGAGCAATTTTTATTGTAACTGGACAACTGAGAAAAATAAGTGGGTTATGGAATAATGTGTAGTGTAATGGATGTGTATTTAGCTATGTAACAGGGCTTTACAGCAATGTATCTTTTGGGCTACAGGGCATCAATCTATGTAACTGAATTACATACAAATGGACTGCTGGATAATGAATAAATCTAGACTAACAAGCAAAGAACAGAATATGGCACTGATTTGAGATGAGCAAACATTTTTTAGTTTGAGTTCCATACTGGACATTAGGGTTGTGCCCAACCATCATTCTGAACTGATCCAAACTACCAGTCCCTATTGGACTTCTAATTATGATGAATCAAAGCTTTATATTTTACAAAACAATTATTAAACAAAACTTTGAAATTTGCTGGTTGCTGTTTCCGTATTGTTTTCACAAATCCTTTTTTTTCTGACTGAATTGCAAACCAGTTTGTGAACTCCTAAAACTAGCAAGTTCATTGTGAACAACACACATTCCCATCTCTAGCACAAATATTTACTCATTTTTCGAATCTGAATCATTGGGTGCTTTTTTTTTTTTAACTCTTAAAGGGTATTTTTTTTTTTCTCTTTAAATCTCACAATAAGTTTAGAAGAATGCTACTCAATGTGGACAAATAACAATAGACAAAAAACGATTTGGCTACTTATGACAAATAGTTGACTATGTTGGCTCCTTCCATGGTCCAGTGTGGCAAGTAGTCTTTTTTTTTTTTAATTGATTGTCACTATGTCAATGATTCTAATGTTGTTTTGAAAGGAAAACTATGAAACAACCAACAATGAAAAGTCACAGTAAAAAGAAGGTGGTAAAAAAAATTGATAAAGGCAAAATGGTCAAGATCTATAAGGATGTTTTATATAAAAAACATACCTCATATTTAAACCTGAGAATCAGATGCAGATTATTATTACACATTGTTTTGGGTTTTTTTGTTTTGTTTTTCTTTTTAACAAAAATCATGTGAAAGTTAATGCTGTATTTTAAATGAATTGTTCATAAATCAGATCAGTACCTTCTTTGCGATGTTAATGATTCTTGAAGGCTGAAGCTGTTTTGTCTGGGCATAATGGGCTCTCTGTACCGGGCAGATGTATATAGCAGACTGTTGGTAGCAAATTTTCAATATAAATATATTCCAGAAATAAGAGAAGTGCCTGGAGGCATCTCCTTACCATATGCTTTGCTTTGAAGGTTAAACAGTTGCCTGCAAAGTAGCACTGACTGCCCATACATTTAAATCATTCGTATATCAAATCTTCCATTCTGGTATAATGCACCAGCTACATGTCGTAGGCACCAGTTTTTTTGTGTTTTCCCTTTTTATTTGTAAACCCCTTATCTTTAACAAATTTGCTGTAAAGCGGCTCAGCACTGTAAAATGAGTTGTAAATTAGATACATAGCCCACAGCTTCTTACTGGGGCAGCTTACGGCTTCATTCCAGTGTATTCAAAATTAGAACTGGCTGTATTTCTCCCGAGCTTATAGAGTGGGGATGGCGGATCCCAGTTCATGGTAATGAGGCAAGAGTCCTTTAAAATGGACTAATGTTGAACTCCTTCGTTGCTGAAACAATCTACTGCAAATGTAAACGTATTCTACTAAAAAAGTGCCTCAACAGAAAAGGATAGATCTTCCTAAATGGACCATTTAAATATGAACAATACGTGACTGCATCTGCCATTACAATATTAACATTAAATTAACCTCACTTAGTAAGTGGAGTGGACACAGAATATTTAGCTAGATCATCATCTTAAAGGATGACACCGATAATTAGCCATAAGAGGTAGATTGAAGTATATAGAGAATAGAGTATGGGAAGAGAATTGTTTTATTGCTCTTGGTTAAGTGTACATCAACTAAAAATAATTTTTAGATATTGTTATAATTACACTGTTCTTTTCCAAAACATTCAGTGGTGACCAGTATTTTTAATGGAAATATTAAATATTTTTGAATTTTGAATATGCTTAGTATTTTTTATCTGCTGAGCTGACCTGTTATATCCTCTATATATTTTCTCCATCCCGCAAACCAACCTCATAAAAAGATTTTCCTGGCTTCCTGATTAGGATCTCTCCAAATTGGATAAGATGGGCAATACACTTAATACTGGACTGTGGTGGGAAGGATGCATTGTACCTGGTACTGTGGGGATAAGCTGCACAGTATAGAGGCCTGCATAGGTGGAAAGATGCATAGTATTGGGAAATGGATTAGGAGGAGGATGCACAGTATAGGGGGGAGGCTGCTAAGAATCGGGAAATATCTATTGAGAGAAGTTTTTCAGTATGGGGGAATATCTATTGGGTAACTGTATGCAGAGGTGGGCTGCACAGTATATGAGAATGTATGGGGAGGTGGGCTGCACTGTATATGAGAATGTATGGGGAGGTGGGCTGCACAGTATATGAGAATGTATGGGGAGGTGGGCTGAACTGTATATGAGAATGTATGGGGAGGTGGGCTGAACTGTATATGAGAATGTATGGGGAGGTGGGCTGCACTGTATGGTTGGATTTACAGTATGAATGACTAATTAGAGGGAGTATGGACAGCATGGGATAATATGAAGAAATGTTGCACAATGTGGGGACTGTCCTACCAACTCTCTACTAGCCTCTGTGTCCCATGGTCTAATATTAAGTGAGCAAATATTCTTCAGTGACAACAAAGGAAATATGTTTTAGAGATATTGATTCTGATGTATAATAGCCAAGGGAATGTAGGGCTTAGGTCAGCAAAAACAAAACCTAGTAATAGCGTCTAAGCTGGGTCCTGCTAGTTTGCCCATTTTATTACAGTACTGAATTTAGCAGAGCAAATCATATCTTTCAACATTATACTTTCCAATGTTATGCTCTGTTTACTTGTCCCTATCTATCAGGATCATCCCAATGTGAGGGCCAGTATTATACACTGGAGGAACAAGAAGGGGTAATTAACTATTCACATCTACACATATCTTACAGAAGGAACATTTAACATCACTTGCAATCAATATAATGTATCTCCTCTACCTTCAGTGTTTCCTAATGGATCAGCATTACCTCTACCATTATTATCATTCATCATCTTGCATCATTACTATATGGTTATTCCTCTTTTCCCCAAGCCACTGGAGGTTCAAAGAGCCATAACTACAGTGGGGAAAAAAAGTATTTAGTCAGTCACCAATAGTGCAAGTTCCACCAC
>WMED01007784.1:0-12173 GCA_019650415.1 Pipa parva | reverse complement strand
CCCCCCCCCCCCCCCCCCATTAAACAGTTTCAGCCCTTTCAGCAACATGGTGCCAGTCCCCTTTAATCAAGAGTTTAAATTGCACCTGTCACCTCAAAACTATTGCTAATTTAGGGTGTACTAATGAAATAAACATTTTGTAAATATATATTTATTTTTAAAAATATACCTTTAAACAGCATTTCCCTGTCAGCTTGACTTTTCTTTCCAGAGTATTAGGTGAGCAGGGCTAAATAATGATTGACATTATAGCTCCTCCAATCAGATCCCTTAAATCATGATTTATTAGGGATCTGATTGGAGGAGCTATACTTTCAATCATCATCACCCGACCCAGGAAACAAAAGGCAGAATGACAGGGAAGATGACTGAGAGAAACGCTGTATAAAGGTACATTTTTTGAAATACATTTATATTTACAAAAACATTTATTTCATTAGTAGAACCTAAATTAGTATTAGAGTTTTGAGGTGACCAGTGCACTTTAAAGCGTTTGTTACCATCTTAGAAGTAACTGTTGCTAGGCTAATAGTTATATTATTATTATTATTATGCTTTAGACCAGTGATGCCCAACCTACAGCCGACGGGCTATATCCGGCCCATGGTCCAAATTCCGAATTGTTGCGTATAGGTGTGAATTCGCCAGCTAAAGACAGTAGCAACAGACTGCTACTGTCGCAGTCTCGTCTTTACAATGAGAATATTGTTGCAGTTGTGACTTTAAAATTTGTCGCAGTTGTGACTTTACGGTAGCTACTTTGAATCGGCCCGTTACACGCGTGTCAGAAATTTATATGGCCCCCCCAGGCAGAAAAAGGTTGGGAATCACTGCTTTAGACCAGAGGTCGGCAAACTTTACTATCAAAATAGCCACTAGAGAAAAATAGTCGATAACAGCTTAGAAACTTTTCCTCTTCGTTTTATCTGTTACAACAAACAGAAGAAAATAACAAAAATAAAATAAATTCTAATGACATTGATAAATAACCTTTACTCTTTTCTTGCAGAAGGGAGCCACAACAGCGAGGCTGAAGAGCCACATGCGGCTCCGGAGCTGTGGCTTGCCTACCCCTGCTTTAGATCATTATTAAAAACTTACTCAAATAAATAAATTGTAATTATGCCCCATAAAAAACAAAAACAGTATCTGTGACATGCAGAAATCATTGATTCGAGGACTTACACATTTGTGTGAAGCTGGAAGTCTCCTGTCTTGTAACCAACTGCAAAGTTGTTCTTGGTGAGCTTGGATTTGGCGCTATCAAAGGTCATTTGATAACCTGCCAGCCATCCCTCATAACCCACAACTGCTGCACCATGAATGGCTGGACCAGCAAAATCGAAGTCCACATCACAGCCCACATTAACGTACTCGCGTTTGTAAGCAGCCTTAACTTTACCACTCTTTTTGCTGGCAACAAAATATAGGAAAAAATTAAGTCTCATTGACACCAGACAAATAATATATCTTTTAAAGAAAATACCAAAATGTCAACAAAAAAAAAATGTGCAAATTGCAGAGACAAATTATTTACTCCAATCTCCTAATGTAGTACAATGAAGCGTTTTATGAAAAACCAGCAAGAATAGAGGTGGAACAGTAAGACACAAAATGACAGCATTCTGTATGACCGGGAGCCAATCAGAAGAATATATATATTTGTTTCTAAAACATTAAATTGCAGGGAGTTTACTCTAAAGGTAGTTTCCTGGTAAGATTACATATTATAAAAAGGTTCTGCCAGATTGGAACAATATTATTTTATCCTTGGCAATCCTAATAAAACACTTAAAAATGAACACCAATTTAAGTCTTACATTTTTTTAAACATCACTCACCCAGTGTTTGGTGAAAACGTTGTGTCAAATGTTACCTTCAGCCCTTTAGCAATCTGAGAAAAAAAAACATTGAGTAACCAATTAATTGTAGTCTACACTTTGCACAGTAACAAGGAATCAAGGGAAGTGGGGTTGGTAAAAGTTTCATATTTTCGTCCCAAAATGCTCATTATTTAAATAATCCGATTTTCCTCGTTATATACTCAAACATCTCCCATTTCTATCTAACTTTAAAAATGAAATGTTCACATAAAATATACAGGCACCACATAGTTTTCTCTTTCATGAAGGGTCTTGCAGGCTAGTGGTGTAAACAAAAAATGGCGTCACGGCCAAGTGACTCATTTCCTGTTATTACTGTAACTAGCAGGTTATAGAAGAAGAGTGGAGTGTTTATGATGGAGACGACCAAAATGAATGAATGCCAGGCAAAACAGAACCCCAAAAAAGTGTTTTTTTTCCAAAAGGCATCCAAAACCACTTGTTAGTCCTTATCTACTTATTGGATATTACGCATTACCCATGTACCATATTTGTTTGACGAATGGTATCTTTATAGTTTTGCCTATTAAATTTTTTACCCTCGATATGGGGGGCACAGAAACACCTGAGTAAAATGGTACTTCTCAATAGGCAGCAGGAACAATAAAAACACCAAACTAAACCCTCCTCACAATCTCTTTGTCAAGGAACCAAACAATGCAACCTCAACTATGCACTTGCCTAAAACACGCAGGGAAAGAGATGGCACAGAAAGGTGTGTTCTCCTATGATTGAAGGAAGATTTAACAGGCAAGACCATTCATTCCTTTTTCCCATACATCATAGAGCAGCAGTCCACAACCTTTGCTGGATCAGCAAACCGGATTGCTGGAACTGGTTGCCCAATCCAGCAAAGGGTCTGACACACCAGAGGAGGTGGGTGAGCGGGCCAAACAGGTTGCTGGCTGCATGATGGCAACATGCCTCCTGAGCAAGCATCACCACCATGAAGCTCGGTAACAAGGGGTACATCAAAGTCAGCTGCTCACCTTATATTTAGGGAAACATTCCTATTTTTACTGCAGAACTTTAAACAGCCCAATGTTTCAGAGTGGCTCAACACCTCCCTTCATTAGGTGCCTGATGAAGGGAAGCATTGTGCCACTATGAAATGTTGCCCGGTAACAAGGGGGCTACAGACTGGCAGTGGTCTGTGGCCTGGTGTTTGGGGACTCCAGATACAGAAAAAGCTGTACAACCCATGACTTCTACGATATGTAAATGTCATGTAAAATCATAAAGATAATTTGAACTTGTTAGTTTGGACTAGCAGAAATAACCAATAATCTGTTAATATCCCCTTCTACCCCCCAAAAAAAGCACAGCACACACTTACCTGATCTTCAATGGCAATTTCTGTCCCTAGAGTGTTGTCGGTGTTCCACTTCTCTGTAAATGTTAGCCCATATTCTCCCCATTTGTACTTGGTCTCTAGGCTGCCATTGACTTTTCCAGAGTCTGTATTTGAGGAACCAGATGTTGTGAACTCCTGTTGATTAAATGATAACATTAGTAGAATTCCATACCTTAATGAAAGAGTGAAAAATGCAACTTAACATCATCCTTAACAACAATTGCTTTGTTCACTAGTCTGTAAAAACAAAAAATACCAGTTAATATTGTATAGTAACATTTAAATATTTACATCACTGTTAAAAATATATGATACCATTGCTAAGCTTTGTAAGATAGCTTCAGGTTAAAAAATATAAAAAAAGAACAAAAAACAAAACTCACCACTCCTGTTGCAGACTTAGTCTTCACGTCAAGTTTCACCAGCCCAAAACCTGATTAATACAGGAGAGAGCAAAAAAAAAAAAAAAAAGTGTTAGTTGTCTAGAAGCAATGAAGCGCTATGTATGAACAGCATGTCACTCTATCAGGTCATGAGAAGCATTGGGTAACCTCAATGATACGCTTTAATGCTGTATCCAAAATAAAGAGAACTGGAGTATATTCCCCTTTCCCACAGCAATGTAACATGTAGAAGGACAGATTGTTCTTACTCCGACCAGATCCCAACTAGATCATACTTTTAAATTATTTTCCTCAACCTATACCAGGGGTTTGGCAACCCATGGCTCTCAAGCCAGATGTGGCTCTTTTAATGTCTGCATCTGGTTCTTTGACTGTAATGAGCGGTGCTCGCATGCAAGCACCACTCATTACAGTCTGCCGGCTAATCGCCAGCAAGCGCTGTAGAGACAAAGCTCTCTCAGTGCTTCTGGGTTGCTAGCCAATCCGGAGCTGCTGATGTCACCGCACTTTCAGGTAGCTAGCCGAACCAGAGCCGCTGACGTCACCTTTGTGACGTCAGTGGCTCCGGATTCAAAAGGGCTGAGCAGAGCTGCACGTATATGGCTCTCTCAGCCCAAAAGGTTGCCGACCCCTGCATTAGAGTCTGCACAAGGGGGTACAAGGTAGCAGGGACATTACCTCAGTTATTATTAGAGATTTAATAGCTTTTAGCTTCTGATCTTGACAACCTTCTGCTTTCTCTGAACTGATTACTTTGAATACATGAATCAAATCCACTAATTAATAAAAAAAAAAAAAAATGCCTATAGGAAGCTTCTTTATTTTGTGAAATATCCACAGAGAGAGTGAGCATTCTATAAAACAGCTTACTAGATTGTAAGCCCTATGGGGCGGGGACCTCCAACCTCTTGTATCAACCGCAACCTGGCTGTTAAAGTGAAGTATCCTTGTGATATTATACTTGTATTGTTTAATGCACTTTTCCCATGTCCTTTTATATTTGTATTGCTGAATTGTAAAGCGCTGTGTACATTTGTGTTGTTTTATAAATAAAATGATACATACTACAGCTGACTTTACAGTTTTGACACTGCTTGCATTTACTTCATCAGACCCCACTGAATAGACCATTGAAGCTGCTACTACATCAAACTGAAGATGGAGAACAGCTATCCCTTGTCCTGGCTGATTCTAAAGAGAAATTGTTTTGTGTAACACATAATTACTAACCCTTATTACAGATATACATATACATGTATATATACAGATATGTCTTTTTAAATGGACTCAATGCAGCTAACATTTACTACGGTGCAGGTCTCCTTTACGGCATTTGACCAATGTGTACTATTTATTAAGATAGTTTAAAGGCAGCGACATCAAATACTTGTTCTGTTACAAAAGGTTGTTACATTAGAACATGTAAGAATCAGAAATTAACTAGTTACTAGAGCAAAATGTAATTGAGGGGGCAATTCAGCAAGATGCGAACTCACCTTGTGATGCTTCGATTCACTGCACAAAAATGATTACGTGCTGGCTTTTCTCCTACACACACGCATCAGCGCATGCCTTATAGGTATTCCAGTCTCCTCGTGACCACTCGAGTCGCCTCACGAGACTGGAATACCTTTAAAGCGTGCTCTGATGTGCGCGTGTAGGAGAGAAGCCAGGGCGTAACCATTTTTGCGATTTGAATCGAAGCATCACAAGGTGAGTTCGCATCTTGCTGAATTACCCCCTTAGTATTAAATTAGAATGCGCTGCCTCATTGCACTAAAAGGCAGGCAAAGAAAGATATTTTAAAACATACCATATCCTTTGTTGAAGATATCTCTAGCAGATTTGCCAAGATCAGCATAGGATGGTGGGACAGCCATTGTGCCTGGAGATTGCAAAATATAAGCAGAATGTTAGATATATTTTGTAGCTTGCCAATTATATAAAGAGCCAAGATAAATAGCTTCAGGTCAGATGGATTAGGAAAACTAAACATTATTAATTTACTTTTTACTGTTTCCTGACTACAGCTATTTTTAACTTTAATCTAAAGACATTTGAAAGTACCAATGAATCAGTCATATTTGCCAATTGCACGCCACAATAGATAAAATGTAGTAATAAGGTTAAAAATTGTACTGCTACATGCAGGCATTATAACTCCAGAGAGCACAGTGCATCTTCAGCTGATAGCACCCCAGGCACTGCTGCCCCCTGCAGGTTTCCAAGGTAGCAGGCTACCTACTGTAGGTCCCCATATTCTTGCATTGGTAGAGACACTACTGCATAAAAACCTGTTCAAGTTATAAAATGCCATTGGATAGGCTTTAGGGCAGTACTGCAGCTATACTAATTTAAGTGTATGGGGACCTGCAAGAGGCAGACGGGTGTATCAGAAAACCAAAAGAGCTTAATGGTATACCATTAGGCTGGGTACATACGAGTGTATGATGCTCAGCACATAATACGCTCGTGTAAAAAAAATAAATAAAAATATGATTTAATGAAAACCAATGATACCGTGTTTCCCAGAAAATAAGACACTGTCTTATATTTATTTTTTATCCAAAAGTTGTGCTACGTCTTATTTTTGGGGGGTGTCTTACATGGTAGCATCAATGGCATAGATAAATTAACATACGGTTCGGTGGAAAAATATAAGTTTCATTCAAAGCTTGTTCATGCTGGTACTGTAAAAATGTGGCATCTCCTGCTGGCCGTTTCCATCGCTTTGTACTGTTCCAATACAGCAGACACAGTGTATTGCTTGTCTTGCCGGTAGCACCATTACAATCTCCACTACAGTGCATAGGCGTAGTCCCTCTGGTGGCCGGAAGCTAAAATTGCAGGACTATACTGCTATACGGTCCTGCAATTTTAGCTTCCGGCCACCAGAGGGACTACAGCCTATGCACTGTAGTGGAGATTGTAATGGTGGTACCGGCAAGACAAGCATCAGACTGTGTCTGCTGTATTGGAACGGTACAAAGCGATGGAAAGGGCCAGCAGGAGATGGCACATTTTTACAGTACCGGCATGAACAAGCTTTGAATGTAACTTATATTTTTCCACTGAACCGTATGTAAACTTAACTACGCCTTATTTTCAGGGGGGTGTCTTATATTAGCTAATTATGCAAAACTTCAGACATGCCTTACTTTCGGGGTATGTCTTATTTTTGGGGAAACACGGTAGTTACCTAATTCCGGACACACGATTGTATGATGCGCATACGCTGGGTCCGGAAAGCTGTGTGTTGCATTTTGGCCGGCGTATAAAAGCCGCGCCCAAAATGTGACACACAGGAAGTGCTGTGAACGCCGAGGGTGCATTCACATTGTCACTGGCAAGTACAATGTCTGGCTGTATCCCTATGTCTGACTATGGTATCTTCACAAATGTGTTGGCATAATTTGCAGCGTTGACCTTTTTTACAAGGTTTAGTTCTCTCGTTTCTGTTTTGTTCAGTGGGGAGTTTCCAACTGACAAGTTTGTGTTTAAGGTTTGGTGGCCGTCTGAATGCCGGGACTGGGGCACTGGGGGCCGTCTGAATGCCGGGACTGGGGCACTGGGGGCCGTCTGAATGCCGGGACTGGGGCACTGGGGGCCGTCTGAATGCCGGGACTGGGGCACTGGGGGCCGTCTGAATGCCGGGACTGGGGCACTGGGGGCCGTCTGAATGCCAGTATTGGGGAAGTTATTCTTTAATATATTATCTCCTGATAGAAGTGGCTGTAACTCTAATTATTTTAAGAATCCCCTCTATTACAGGATTGTAATTAGCTACCAGGGGTACACGTGTGCAGAGTTATTTACTTTTATATGAAAGTAAGTGTTCCCGAGGGATATTGGTTGCCGAATTTATTTTCTTGGAAACATATCTTCTATAATAAAGGTATTATTACAACTATCACTGATGCAAAAACAATAAAAAAAAAAAAAGAATTAGCACAACCAGTGCTGGCCTTGCCTTCTACATTTTAAGTGGTTAATTATCAGTGTCTCAGGCAAAAAAATAAAATAAATAAAAACTTTGGTTATGAATTGTCTAGGGTGGTTTAGTTTTATGCCAGTGTCTGTCCATAAGTGTGAAAAAGAGTTAACTGAAAAAGCAGCGATTACAAGGACAGAGGCCAGCAATAAAGTATAAGGAATTTTCAGTTTAGCTGAAAGGCAAGGACTGAATTTAATTAGAACTGTCACAATGCGGCTCTATCATGCTACCAGCTACATTTTATGATGTAACATCCGGTAACAGGCCAGAGAACAGTATAGCACAAATCCTTTCCCACAATTTAACTAGAAGCAGACTGGGTCAAAAGGGTCATTTCTACATATTATTAGGTACATTTTCTTCTTCTAAAAAATACGTCATATTAACCAAAATATATCTCAACATGCTTAAAAAGATTTTATGCTCAGATAGCTCATATAATTGAAAAAAA
The DNA here is from genome assembly GCA_019650415.1 of Pipa parva. Classification (NCBI taxonomy): domain Eukaryota; kingdom Metazoa; phylum Chordata; class Amphibia; order Anura; family Pipidae; genus Pipa; species Pipa parva. The sequence continues at coordinate 4,087 of WMED01007784.1, read as the reverse complement.
TAAATAAATACGTTTTTAAGCTTTGATTAGAAAGTCTTATTTGAAATGAGAAAGTGAACACTAAATTGAAAATACTGTCCAACATGAAATTTATGACACGGTAAAAGTCCTATTAATGAAATGTAAAGCCAGAGAGAATACTGTGGTTATCATTTTTTTCTTTAGAGGAATAAAACAGTATCTTTAGATGAAATGTCAGAACGAAGTTAAATTATGCTCCACCCAAAGCATGCATACTCTGAAAAGGTCAAAGAGAAGAACTAGTCATACGATGCTTTATACTATATATAGCAGCAACTGCACAAACATGCAAGTAGCAAAGGCGGCCATCTTGAAAGCATGCAGGTTTTTCATGGCAGAAAATGAAACCGGCAAACAATAGCCAATTAGCAACAAGAGAGATTTAGACTTAGATTAGAAGATAGATTTATTGTATGAACACAACCCAGTGATTGCTTTCAGTGTGGGTCAGAACTGGAGGTAATGAAGGAAGTTTATTGAAATAGCACATGCTTTTACAATACCTAAGGTGATGAGAATGCAGTTAAGATAAACTCAGCGGATGGAAAACTACGCAAGTGTCCGTAGTTAATTAGGAAATTAAAAAAAAAAAAAAAAGAAGGTTAAATCCAAAGGACATACAGGGTGTGCCAAGGTTAAATGATGGAAGGTCTTAAATATACAAGTCATGCAATAATAATGGAAGATACCAAATATACAAGTCATGCAATAATAATGGAAGATACCAAATATGACAGGCAGGATTTAGCTTGAGGATTAAAAAAAAGAAAAGAAAACCCACATAGCATGAATGTACACCACGACACACGCCGCGACCCTACAAGGACACACACCACGACCCTATAAGGATGTACGCCCCATTTGTTGACAGACGGATCAGCATCATGCAGGAGATTGACACTTTTTACACAAAGAAATAATAGTTGTATCTTGTATGTATTATATAGTGATGGCCTCCTGAAATGGGAGAAGTTCAGATTAGCTGGACATGTAATTCTAGCAGCCATCAGAACAGATTCACAGATGCATAAGAAGGCTTTTCCTGCACCCCGAGACAAACAAAAGAGGCCGAGTAACCCTTTAATTCAGAGATCACAAACTCGGCCAGGTAAACGGGCTGATGAGTACTGTAGTATTATATGATAATTATTTGGTTTAATTATTTACTTTAGTCCAAATAAAGTATCATATAATACTACAGTACTCATCTTTCTTACTATTCAACTGGACTACTACGGCTTAAACCATATTAGTGCTGTAAATGAGCTGCAGGTAGAAAAAAAATGTTAATTTAATGGGCAACATTCTATACACTCCATCCACCCCCTGGAAATGTATTCTTGCACCACCACCAAACGCCGCTTCCTTACATGTGCGCACAAGTTAAGAACAAAGCGGCAGGAAAATTTGGCCTGAAACATGTAACGTCAAGGTTGGATTAAACTTGGTGTCGTTCTACTACATTCACTTCTTACACACAACCATTGCATGCTTTACCCTTAGACTAATCTCTGCGGTGCCAAGGATGCCACCCTTAGGGGAGGAATGTTACAGACTTCTGCTTTAACTGGACTTTACTTTGATGCACTAAACTTGTTTGTATTAATATGAAGAAAGTAGCCATTGTATGACAAGCACACTTTTATCTTTTTTTTTTTAATTTCAATGTCCCTGCATTGTATTGACCCCCCCCCCCAATCAATTCTCACCACCATATTAATCTTCCATTATATTTTAGATTTCACTCACACTCTTTATTATAACTCAACCCTGTAATCTCTCTCTTTGCCTCCCAGGTACAAACTGCACTTTCTCCAGTGTCCGTTTACTTCTGCACTGTTCCTAGCATCTTTCCAATTTACAGGTGATGCTACACAGGTCCTTTTTACAACTCTCGGGCAATGTCTTATTAACCGTCAGATAATTTGCTTTAAATGAACTGAATAATCTTCCATACAAATCCATATAGTAATTTTCTTTTTCTGGAACTACTGGTCCTTGAAGGGCAAATCACAAAAAAAAAAAAAAAAAAAAACCAAACACATTTTAAACTCAAATATGCTTGTGCAATATTTTGAAACTAACTATTCCTGCAGCATCTGGGCAATTTACTGTATTCAGATAGAGAGAGCTGCATTCTGTGTACATTTTGGTTGCCAAGTAAAGGTTTGTATTGTTGTGTTGCCATTTTAGGACAGATTTATTTTTTTTAACAAGAGATTCTAAACAATTGACATGTTTTTTGTCTTTAAAGAACTCCTTATTCTCATTTTAAGCATAACTTTTTCAAAACTGTGACTTAAGTTTAGCCCCATTTATACAACCAATCATCTTTTAAGCTTACACTAAAGTCACAGAAATAATGCCATTATAGGTTAGCTTAAGGTAGAAAATCCTTATTACCCAACACCAACCAATATTATCACCCACAGAGCTCCAGAGATCAGTTTTTATATGTTATACAGGGCAGGGATTACCTAGAATCCATTTTGCTATTTTGGTTCCCGCCCAGAACCCTGGGCACAGCTCATTTATGAGCATGCTTAAAAAAAACCTTCTCCCACTCAGGACTGGGACTTCTACGTGGCATTGGTTACCACATCATGGAGGGTCAAACTCTGCTAATTAGAAACTGACCAAACAACACCTTTTATTTTAAAGATCGGGCTGCGACAATGTAAACCTTGAAATGTTATAAAATTATTATTTAGCTGGCAGCAGGACAGTGAAAACCACAAACTAAAAGATTCTAAAAATGTTTGCTTTGGCATAAATGGCAACCATATTTACATCTTTTAAAACTTAATTCTTGGTTTCATTAAATTTAACACAGACCAAAATAATCTGTATATTTCTCAGTTACTGCTTAGCTGAAAGCACTTTTGGGTACAGATACCATACATTTAATAAAGAGATTATATAATGTAGCGGTTCTCAACCTGTGGGTCGTGACCCCATCGGTGGTTGAATGACGATTTCACAGGGGTTGCCTAAGACCATTGAAAAAATAGGGTTTGAATGGGGTTGCCCAAAAATAGCTAATAAATGTGGAGTTGCCAAATCACGTGGAATTGTACTAAAAGGTCGTGGCAATAAAAAGATTTAGAGCTACTGATATAATGCATGCAAGGTCATTTTTAAAAGGATAAGATGCCTTACACATTGTAATATGTATGCAACCCCCTTAAAGGAACAGTATGGACAAAAAAAAAAAAAAAAGAACACATTTAATTATGTTACTTACTGACTTTTATTAAATGCATTTTATTATTGATTAAAAAAAAATAATAAAAAAATCTTACCTGTAAAGAAGTGCCGTACAGCTCTTCCTTGTTACAGACTCCATCATCATTCTCTGCCGGCGACTGTACAGGATCACCCAATCCCTCCATGATGCGCAGTCCCCAACTACGCTGATGATGTATCCCCGCATTGGCATTTGCTATGTCACATGGGAGAGTGTGCATGTCATCAACACGTCCTCCCTTGATAACATGCACGCTCTGCTCTCCTATGTGACATAAGAAATGCGGATGCAGAGTTTCACCATCAGCGTGGCTGGAAAGGACTGCGCTTCTTAGAAAGGATCTGCAGACTCTGGACCCTGTACAGTCGCCGGCAGAGAATGATGATAGAATCTACAACACGTAAGTGCTGTGCGGCACTTCTTTACAGGTAAGAATTGTATTTTACTTTTTAAAGTTGATAATAAAATGCATTTAGTAAAGGTTAATAATTAACATCAATAATTAAATGTGGTTTTTTTAAAATTTTTGGCCATACTGTTCCTTTAAGTGCTAACTTACAATACAGAGACCAAAGGCTTCAACATATGATATATATCCCTTAATCCATAATCAACATATAATGTATATCCCTTAATCCATAATCAACATATAATGTATATCCCTTAATCAATAATCAACATATAATGTATATCCCTTAATCAATAATCAACATATGATATATATCCCTTAATGAATATATGATATATATACAGGTTAATGAATATATGAGATTATATATATATATATATACAGGTTAATGAATATATGAGAATATATAT
>WMED01007783.1:0-10312 GCA_019650415.1 Pipa parva | reverse complement strand
TATATATATATATATATATATATATATATATATATAGTCTTTTAACTGGCACATTTTTCTGGACAATTGCCACCTCTCTTTTTAATAAACACATACCTGGATCCTGATTACTAATCTAATACAATATATTATCATTAAATCCATATATGGGGGTTTAAACCCCCTAATCTCTCCCTAACTCTCCGAAGCACAGTAACGACAGTCTTCACATTATAATTGTTCCATTGTATTTATTGAGAAATTGGAAGGCTTTGCAGTTGTGCTTGGCTGTTTTACTGAGGTTCCTGTAATGCTTTACTGCTGAACTATTTTACTGTTTGTATGGGCTGCTTTGCTATTTATCTGCATAGATAGTAAGTGAAATCATATAAACATTATTGTTCCTGCTCTCTTACTTTATCCTGCTTAGATCTCTTGCCCAGACACTAACCAGAAGTCTTTTTATTTGTACCTATTTGAAATGACTGTTCGATAAATAAAGACATTATAGTTACTGCTTGAATATCGACAGCTTTCCAAACATTGTTTTCATTGCCATTGTTATTTTTCGACACGCTTTTATTGTCAATGTTGGGTTGACATTGTACAAGTTGTATAAGGTTGTTTAAAATAAAACATTAGCAGGTTGACCCCCCCCCCCCCCTCACTAAGATCTTATTATATCCCCTCCCCCTGTCTAACTTTCCTGTGCAGCTGTCTAACCTCTCATCTGCCTGCCCTGCTGTAGTACTTATTTGTGTTTCCAATTTATTACTTCAACATGGTCTCTGATCTGGGGGGGGGGGGGGGAAGGGGAAGGATTAAATATCAAGAAAACAGTATGTGTATCATCAATGTTCTCTTGCCACTCAAAGGAAATGAGTCAGCCTTTTTTTTTCTCTTTATTAGCTATTGAGCTACATTAGTAACAGAAGCTGAAAAATATTCCTGCAAGACAATGCAGACTGAGATCTCTTGTTAATAGCTGCGCCGATGACAAATAGAAATATTTGCCTTCAGCTAAGCAGAAACATGCTCGCTGAATACGAAGTCATCAGCGGAGGATCGTTAATGCTTATAAAACAAAAATCCCTACAATATAATTGATACTTTAGAATTCTTCTGTTTTGTTTTGTTTTTTTTCAGCGAGTCATGATTTTCAGTTTCGGATGCCTGGACGTTATTGTTGCGCGGAGCCTTTAAGATGGCTTTAGTATGGTGCGAAAAACTGTTTTTTGTTTTTTTTTGGTTGTTGTGTGGTTCACGATTGATAAATAACTGAAACAGGTAGAAAGTTTCCTAACGCAGTTCACTTTTAAACCCCAGTGATGTCATATCCCCTCTGGCCTGAGTTAGTCATTCATTAGCAGAGCAGCAACAACATACACTGTTTCTGCATTAGCAGACAAGCAGCAACAAGCCAGCGCATCCTAAAGAGGGCAACCTAACCCTCACATTAGTTTATGGACTTTCTTTTCAGCGTTTCTATTAACTTGTTTTTTTTGTTTTTTTTTCAACCTTTGGAAGATTAAACACATTTTATATTTTGGATAGATCTGTCTGTGTGTTTTTAAGGTTCTTGAATGAAAGATCTTGAAATCAGTCTTTCAGTTTGGTATGATTGTTAATGAAGATGGAGATTTCATTATTTCTAGGATTGTTACAGAAGCCATGTTGTTCTGTTCCATTGTCCTTTTTTTTATTGTATTTGGAAACAGATGGATTTGATGAATGCTGCAGACTTGTTCTTTGTACCTGTTGTCCCCAATCTCATAATGTAACTGCTGACGTTACTTATTAAATTGTCATTTACTACCTAGACTGCAGTCTACCTGTGTTGTATTTTGTCACTGCTTATACCACAGCTGTTCACATGAAACCCCCTGCAATTACCCCTAACATCTGTTGCCTGTTTCTGATATAAAGATATAGCCACAGTTTTCATACATATAAATGAATAAACACACACACACACATACATGGAATAGTCATTTTGGTCTAACCTTTACATCTTATTAGTTGTGTTTTATAAACATTCACATTCTTTGCATTTTTATCAATATTCTAAATATTTCCACCCAATATTGTTTTTTTTTTTTTTTTTTTTTTACCCCCCCAGTGATTTTGTTTGATAAATGTAGAATTTCTTTAGGTTTTTAATAGAAACACTTGCTGTGTGTTTATGAAATGTGTTATTTAGAGAGACTATCCAATGTATGTGATCTGCCAGTTGCTAGTTACCTTTTATGATTCAGATCATAATCCTTTATGCCCGCTCACATATTAATTTTATATGCTTGGGAGTATGCAGTACTTAAACTATATTAATTACCTCCTATACTGTCTGTGTAAGTGATTTGTGTTGCTGTTATTGTTAATGAAGCTTTAGTGTAATTGCTCTGATTTCAGAGGATTTCATTTCATTCTGTTTAGTTATTTTTTATTTATATCGATATTTATATGTCTTCTCCAAATCTTTGGTTTTTAGATTTTAGTCAAACTGCTATCCTGTCCAGCATATGCTTTGCTACAAGTGCTGTTCATATTGATTTGTTCAGCAAATATTTTTTGGTTTGGTTTTACTTTCATGTTCCTTATAATTCACTTGCATTCCTTACATGTTACAGCGAACTTCAAAGCAACAATGTTTCATTTCATTCTCCAAATCCCAATATAATTCGCCCAATTCTACTCCAGCCTGATCTCAGTCTTTAGTAGTTAAGAAGAGGTCACATTCTGTACTTGTGAAGGTGGAATAGCTACATAAACATTCTATATTTCTCAAAAACTTAGCAAAAACATCATTTAAAGAAATATTGTACATAGGATGTTAAAGGGTGTCTTTGGTACTGTGGATTTGACCAAAGTATCAAAGCTGAACCCCAGCAGTGATACCCTAATACCCAAACCCTATCATACAATGAAGATTTCTTGTGACTTGTATGGTGAAAAAAACTTTTAGCATAGTTGGTTGAGTTTGTAACCTTTTAATCCTGATGCATTATTTGATATATTTAGAGCTAGCCTAAGAATTTAATAATATATATTATGCAACTGAAGCCTTGAGCTATAATATATACTGTAATGTTTACAGTGTTGTACAAGCAGGCGGACACATAAATCTGAACTACCTACCTTTTGTATACTGTGTTTTCTGAGTGTGATGTCATAAGAATATAAATTAAATTTATTAAAGGGTTGTAAGAAGATAAATGAAATATTTAAGGCAGTTTCCAATATGAAGAAGCACTGCTTGATGTGTTCTATAGTCTTATAGAGGGTCTTTCTCAAAAAATTTTTTAACGTGGGGTTTATTCAGTAACAAGAGCAAAGTTTGCAAATCCCATTAACCTACAACATCTCTTTTTTTTTTTTATAGGACAACAAAAGTTAAAAGCTCATTTGTTGCTGTGGGAATTTGCCCATGTGAATGCAGCGCCCCCTAAAGTCTTTTTCACACTACAGACTTTGGTATAATTACTGTTGGTGTGAAGGTAGTCTGTATAAAATCCATGTGTTTGGATGTCTAAGTAAAAGTCTCCCACTAACTTCTGGTAAAGTGGAAAGCAACAGTATGACATTTCTGTCTGTCTGACTACAATTGCAGTATGTTGATTTATTTGCCTGACAGTGCTGATCAGATCATATACAGAAAGAGACCTGGAACTTGTACCCAACTTCAAAATGGATTTGGGCTTTACTGTAAGGATGCGCAATGATTTGTTTGTTTAATTTAGAATCATTTCAAAGTCTGAAATATAAAATAGAGCAACTTTATAAAAGCTTCAGAGACCAAGGGCCTCATTGACTTGAGGGTGAATTTACCTGGGTACAATTTGAGTAGCATCTCTAAAATAGTTGCAAATTCACCTCTCGTTATTGACTAAGCAGCTACTAGGCTTGTCAAATAAGTGAAAAACAGTGATCTCTGCTGGAAGTGATGTGTGGTGTAGTCATTCAGGTAAAAGTAGAATGCCAAGCGCTGCCATCAACCCTCTAATGCCAGTCTGATGTGGCAAAGTCAAACAGGTGATTTTGGAGCAGTATACCTAGTCACATTCACTCCTTCCATACACTTTTCCACTTAGTAGTAGAAGTACCTGCGCACACGCATACAAAAAGTGATGGAAAGTGCTCCATAAGATCACAACCATTGGTCACATGTTCACCACATTGCAGTTTATGCAGTACCGAGTGTGGGGAAGTTGTGAATAGATTGGAACTCTGACCTATACAAGACTATTTGGCCTTTAGTCAATGAGGCCCTAAGTTTTTCTCCAGTAAATGTCTGATATTCACCAATGCACCACAGATTCATTAGGTTCTTTTGAAATAATTCTAAAGAAATGAAAAAACTGGAAATTAGAGTCTTTGGATCTGTGTATTATTTCAGTATTGAGCAACTTTTTCATTACAGATTCAATTCTATCTGCTGTATGCAAATTCCTTGGTGGGAACTTTTGGACTTTGTCAAATTAGTTTCTCTTATTGGCTGGTATATTTCTGTATGTTTGCGATGGCTTCATGTTAAGTGGTATATTCTTAATCACTTTTTAATGGTACAGTGATCATGATGTGTCAATATGGTTGACCATTTCGGTCACCTAAAAAGTTTATTTTTTAATGTTTCATTGCCCTGCTTATACATACATAAGTATTGTATTTTACTACTATTGCTTTCTGCAGAAACAGAGTTTTTGTAACATTTCAAGACTGTTACTTTGTTGCAATCTGCTTTGTGTAACAAAAGCAAGCAGTTCAGTTCTGTGGTTATAGCCTGTAAAGCAGGGGTGGGAAAAACTACGGCCTGCGGGCCGAATCCGGCCCTCCAGAAATCTCGGACAGGCCTGTGGGACAATATTAAAATGGGGTGGGCGTGGCATAGCGCCATAGGTGTCAGCACGCTAGGCATGTCTCCCTGGCCCTCTGAAGCCATCGGGCCCGATGGCTTAAACATTTGGCCACCCCTGCTGTAAAGAGATACAGGAGATTATTGACTAAAGCCCGAATTGTTGCGTAAAGGTGTGAATTTGCCAGCACACTACTCACTAGATTTCTACTGTTGCGACTTCCTTGTGGGAATATTGTTGCAGTCATGACTTTACCATGGGAATCTGCTGTTTATTCAATAAGGACTAGAGAATCAGGGCGTATAACAGTCAAATTCTCACTTTGGTCCATGATCTTCACAATATTAATGGAGTCCAGTACTTGGGAATGGGAGGAGTAAAAACAAGAGTGATAAAGGCTCAGAGGCTTACCTATAGCCTTCACAGCAATCCTGAGCATTGAGACCAGTCTGTTCAGAGGAGGGTAGGGGGCACCAGTGCTCATCCTGCACTGGGCCCAAGGTGTATAATTATCCTGCTGCAGAGGCTCCTAGATAAAAAAGAGAGAGGGTCTCTGGTGTAATTTTACATTGAGGCAGTGATTGCTTATTTAAATGAGCATATTGACTCCTACAATAATAGAATTTATCATTTAGTTTTCCTTTTAAGGCCCACATTAACATTAAGGGGTTAATTCAGGAAAGAGCGAAGTTACCTTGCGATGCTTCTCATCAGTTCGCCAAGTTGGGTACGCGCTCCCTGGTCTCCTGCAATCTGAGAACAGCGAACGCTTTAAAGGTACTTCGGCTCACCTCGTGACCATTCGAGTCGCCTCGCTGAAGTACCTTTAAAGCGTTCGCTGATCTCCGAGTGCAGGAGACCAGGGAGCGTGTACCTGTCTCGGTGAACTGATGAGAAGAAAAGCAAGGTAACTTCGCTCTTTCCTGAATTACCCCCTAAATGAAAATGTTTTGAGAAATTTTTGGTGTCATGTTTAAATGACCTTATATGTAATCGGTCATTGTTGGTCAGCTAAGTACATGAATCATCCAAAAGCATTCAAGCTTTTGCTTTATTACATCCTTTGATTTCTGTTAAGAATGTTGGAAGTTGTAGTTCTAAACCAGATGCAAAACCATAGATTGCTTGCGTATGATGCAACTCCTATCAAATCAGTAGATTTGTTTTCAAGGACATACTATGCCAGATGACTTGCCACTCACATGATAAGATGTTTACTTCAAATATTTCATCATAATTAAATATCTTTCCATTTTCATTACTTGAATAGCAAGTATTACTATAGCAGTGATTCAGGAAGGTGAATGTAATGTCTGAATATAGATTTAAATATCCTTTAAATTCAACTTAATGCATTTGAATGGTTTATTATTGTTTTATCACTGCATTAAGTTCTTTTATTGTTTACTGTGAGATCTGCATTATGCTATCTGTCATTGTTATTGTAATATCCTGGGATTTTTATTTAGAACATAAATGTGATTGCAGTAAGCTGTATCACATTAGGAAATACTGCATTTCTCCTAAGCTCTGTAATAGGGATTTATAACTGGATGCCCTTCAGCTGTTTGAATCCTAGCATTTCCCCGAAGAGAGATGATGGGAGTTGTAGTTGAGAAACAGTTAAGGGCAGGAGATAAAACATACCAGTTTTATGAGCATTAAAGAACCAGGAACACCCCCCAAAAAAATCACAATTCCCATTTGGATTAGAATGGCAGTTATTCAGTTACAGCACCTGTAAAAAAAAAAATTATCTTTGAAGGTAAATTCATGAATTCTATTGCTCTTCGTCTGTTATCTTTACTGATAACAGCCATGTTGTTAAAAAGACCTCACCCAGTCCCATTGTTTTCTGTGATGCTTTACATAAACCATATACAGGAAGTGTTTCGTAAAGGCTGATCTTTAAAGCTAAATATCTTTCTTTCCAGAGACAGTTTAGAATGTTTGGAAGCATGGATTGAATATATAATAACTAAAGGCATTTGAGAAATGTTCAATGTTTGGTCTTACTATCTTATAAACTACAAACTGATCCAATAGCAGCATATTTTGAAATATCTGTGAATTTCTGAAAAGCGTCCTTTTTCTTAAATCACTGTTGAGAATAATTTGAATAAAGTTCCACAAATCGGTAAATCACTCACAACACACTTTATTTTTTGTTTAATTAGAAAAGAAAAATAGTTTTGATTCGTCACATTTTGTTGTTCACTACAATACACAGCAAACGAACTAGCATGCATTATTTCTTGGGTATGTCTAACAACACCAGAAGGCTCAAAATCCCTTCTAAAATGGGTTTTAAAATTCATCATTCTAAAGCATTAACATTGGTTTTCCAGCTGTTGCTGAAGAACTCTGGGATTTGTCATTGAAATTCCACCAAGAGATCACTGCTCCAAATTATGTGTTGGTAATTAATGCAAATGCATAGCTGATCTTCCATGTTTAAACTGCAATTTGTTTGAATAGGAAAGACTTCAACTACTTTTGATAAACTTAAGTATTTATTCACCAGATATGCTGTTTTTTAAATTGATCTGATCCATAACCCATCAGTGCCCCAGTACAAGACTGGCGATTGGCCACCTGATCGGTTGTAGGCCTTAGCTATTTCTGTGCTTACTACTTCAATAAATGCATGGGAACGGCATTGATTTTGGCTGGGGATCCTGATTCAAAGCTCATTGTCTGCTCCTGTTGATGCTGAACAAATCACTTTATCCCCTGAATAGAGCTGAATAAATCAATATGACTTAGTCTAAATTCAGACAAATTGTAGCTCATTATTTTATTTCAATTTTTTTTTTTTTTTTAGCAATTAACTTGAAAGGTTTTATTTTCAAGAGAAATTCACAAACACAGAATGATAAACAGATAAGATTCTTTGTTGTCTGTCACTGTCATATAAGAGATTCTCTTTCATCTGTTTAAGAAATCAGCACATCGCCACCCAAGCTTATAACACATCTTCTATTGTAGTTTACTTTGTTAATAAATGCCAACCAGACCTACTTTATTACAAGTAGGCATCCTATTGCATTTAGAAGTCTAGTATCCCATGGTAACCAATTGGAAGTTTTCTTTTAGAATTCCAGTTTCCATGTAGCAGCAAATGCTAACAGCTGATTGGATACTATTTCATACTAGACCTCATTTAAGATTGCCCCTGTTGATGAATTCCCCAGAAAGTTCTTCCATTGTCTTCTGACAATCATGGACACACTCCCACTAGTCTTTATGATGCAGTCTAGTTTTGGGTTACAATTTGAGCTTAGTCATGCTGCATGTTTGAGATGTTTCACATAACAGGTCTGTCAGTCACATCACAGTAAATTCCAGTGGACTTGCACTGCATGTTTGATGTGTGTCAGTCAGACTGAACATCACATTCATTAGGCCAGACATTTTAATTTGTTATTGCTGGTAAAAGCTCAGTGTTAAAACTACATTTGTGGACCCATTACTTTGTAATGGAAAACGCCGGCAATTCGATCACACACTGTTGAATTTATGGGTGGAAGTGTCCGAAATAAAATGATATCAATTTCCCTATTTTTCAAGGGAAATATTTAAAGTCAGGGAAAACGGTAACAAGAGACTAGTAAGAATGAGATTTCCAAGTTGTTGGCCTGGGTGGATATTGACCTCAGGCCCCTGTACGACAGAATCACCAATCTCTGAAACCCTGCACTACCCTACTATAAACTGTAGACGAAACGGTTCTTTATTTCCTATCTTAGCTCAGGGTGATAATTGGCATTGTTGAATAATCTAAACTGATTTGCCTATATATTATAGGAGATCTAAAGTGTAGCCCTTATAAGTGTTGTTTGGATAATGCATGTCTAAATATACTCCTTGATCTTCCTGCTGATCCTTCTCGAGGCTGTTGACTAGGAAATCCTGACATCACCATTGCTTCTGCACATGTTTACACCCGTCGTGTAGTCCAGGATGAGCTGCAGGTGCAGGAGGATGATGTCTGGATCTCTTGGAACCTCCAGACTGGCTATAGATAAATATATCTAGGTATGTTATGCTTACCCAACCTTCACAAGGGGTGCACTTGAATTCCCCTTTAATTTTGCAATTGCTTATAAAATCTGCCATGTATAAAATACATAATTTGTTTTTTTGTTTCAGTTTTATTTAGCTGTGTATATCAGCTGTGGTTGATTTTAGTTTGGAGTAAGAAGTTTAATCAATATCCAGAGCTGCCATTGTGGTGGTTTTGGAGAAGGAGGAAGAGGTTAGCGCTGGAAAAAAATGTCAAACCTGAATTTCTGTAGCTTCCCCAGAAGCACAGCTTTGATTTTCCCTAGAGTAAAGGGCACATTTAACTCACTTTATTAATTTAATCAATCATGGGCCATCTTAGGAACTGAAAAAACATACACTGGAAAACAATTTTTGATCTCCAAAATATAGACAGAAATAATTTTAGCACACATACATGTTTGACTGGTATCGAGAAATGTTACTGTGGGTTAAGCGCACACTAATCATCTTTAAAATGATTTAACTTTTTCATTTGGCTAATGGAAATGCCTTAATATGATGATGATGATCTTGTTACAGGCTTTGCTTAGTTGAAATACCAGTAACTGTCCTGCTACATCCCCTCTTCTCCCAAACTACTGCTGTGAGCCCTATTGCTTTTGTTTTTACAAATGTAACACTACAGTTTATTCCTTACTGGTGACGTGCAACTCCCATGATCCTCTGATAGACACAACCCTAATTCCAGCATACATTTCAAATTGGAGAAGTGTGAATTCACCCCATGTGTACCAGGCAGAAAAATGGGAGTCTGAAATTTTTGTATGCTTAAACAGTGATTTAGTTTATTTAATAATGGGTACATTCAGATTTTCCTGTTACCTACAAGCATAAAATGACATTACCACCTATCTTTGGAGCAAATGTGTAGCAACATATTTGAAGTGGCAGTCCATCCACAGGAACCCATATCACTCATCTGAAACACTGCACAGGGCAAATATACTCAGGCACTGGCCTTTCTAATACTCCTCAATGGGGTTGAAAGCTACTCAGATGAGTTGACCTCTAGTTTTGCCTTATACTTTTCACAGAACTCCTGACAATACAAGGGTGGGGAGTAGGATGAGGTTCTCTCTCAGAGCAGACTATATAGGTAGGGACCCCCGCCCAAGATTGGGACAGGTAATGGCTCTCCAGTCCCTGGCCCTCAGAGGAAGGTCAAACACATGCAACTCTCCCACTTTGTGACATCATAGAACCACCACTCTAGAGCAGGCTGGAGAAAGGTAGGGAATCCTGTAAGGTACAAACTAGTGAATCCATTTACATTAATAAGGTGAATGAAAATGAACCCCTAAGTAAATAAGAGTGAAAGTTTTAGAAAATGCATTTTGAGGAATATTTCTTTAGTGGTGATGGTCATGTTCCTGCTTCCTATATTTTGTCATAAGTGGCTTTTTTTTTTTTTTTTT
>WMED01007782.1:1884-17388 GCA_019650415.1 Pipa parva | reverse complement strand
GCAGCGCAGCAGTGAGCCCAGCATAGAAGGAGTTGCAGCGCAGCAGTGAGCCCAGCATAGTAGCAGTTGCAGCGCAGCAGTGAGACGAGCATAGAAGGAGTTGCAGCGCAGCAGTGAGACGAGCATAGAAGGAGTTGCAGCGCAGCAGTGAGCCCAGCATAGAAGGAGTTGCAGCGCAGCAGTGAGCCCAGCATAGAAGGAGTTGCAGCGCAGCAGTGAGCCCAGCATAGAAGGAGTTGCAGCGCAGCAGTGAGACCAGCATAGTAGCAGTTGCAGCGCAGCAGTGAGACCAGCATAGTAGGATAGGGCTGGAAGAGGTACACAGCACAACCAAGCACTATAATTTAACAAACAACCTGGTTGCGCCGCACCTTCCCAGCCCCTGTCACTATGTGTTGTTATTTACCCTTCACTCCCATGACGTCACCTACAGAGCCGCTTAAGACACCGGCTTCTATTGGCCACCTGGTCCCCGCAACCCAGCCTATCGTATGGCTCCCCGGGCTCGGGTGCAGTGTGACGTCACGCAATTCCCGTCTGCTTTTATTTTGCTTCGGTCTCCGGAGCCGCCATTACAGGGAGAATAACCGGAGGGAGGCGAGCTGGAGAACGAAGGAACAGGCGAGAACGGGAGGGACCGGACGAGCTGCACCAAGGGGTCCGGTCCCGGGGGAGATGAGCGGGGGAGGGAGGACGGCAGCTGGATAAAGTCAGGTGAGAGAAGTGTCTGTCGCGATATGTACACACTGACAGTTGCGATAGGGGCATCCGTCGCCTTATCTGAGGTGGTTTTGTGTGTTATGTGGGTGGTTAGTCGGCCCAGAAGCGGCCTTCTAAGCATTTCCTTGTGGAAATTTGCAAGGGGTGCCTATTAGATTGCAAGCTCTTCAGGCGAGACGAACAATCACATGGTGCTGAAGTTGGTCGGAGGGGGGTTCACCCTCTAGGGTTATCCAGGTCCATCCATGTCAGTTAGGCAAGGTATATTTCACAGAATGGTTAGCATTCTGATAGTAGATTGTAAGCTCCTGGGGTCAGGGACCACCCTCATCTATCTCATTCTCTCTCTCTCTCTCTCTCTCTTAGAAAAGAAATGAAGTGGTGCGTGTCCCATAGGCGCCCTGCATCAATATAGCTGACTGTTTGCTTATTGATGATGGAGCTGGCACTGACCAGTTACCATGGCAAGGCACCCAGGTGTTTCACTACTTAAAGTGAGGTAACCTTCAAGGGCTAGTAAAACCCAAAAGGGAAAATATATCATTTTAAATAACGTAGGGTTTTTCCTACATGAGACATGAAAAATATGCTTTCTCTTTCCACTGGGATTGGTTTCAGATGAACTTTAGACAATGTTTTCATTGGTCACCAAAAGCCATACTAAGGCCAGGGTCGCACTACCGTGTTTCCCCGAAAATAAGACAGTGTCCAAATTTTTGCTCCTAAAGATGCACTAGGTCTTATTTTTGGGACACTGTACTGGTACAGTATATTTGTTGTACTTTACTGCAGCTAGGTCTTATTTTCAGGGGAGGCCTTGTATTTGTAAGCTTGGAAAAAATTGAACTAGGTCTTATTTTTTGGGGGGAAAAAGGGTAGTTGTTTTGTGGCTGAGCTAGAAAAAATAGTATCCTTTTGTTTTCTATGGAATAATTCACACAGGCTATTTTGTTTTGCACAACAGACAATAATGAGTCTAATTAAAAACTGCTGTTACAAAACAGCCAATGTGACCCCTCAGCCTAAAGGAAAATCTTGCTTAAAACTTTGAACTTGCCAAATAAGATGGACATGACGTGAGATTGTGTAGTTTGATATTTATTTCCCTTTCAAGGAGAATTATAGTAATATATTAAACTTACCTGATGGACCTACCAGCAGTACAATAAATGTACTACTGCTAGATCATCTTCCATCTTGTGATCCACAGTGAAGAATTGTGAGATGAACACTGCAGCTACAGCTCTCCTCTGCTCCCCTGTATATGACGTGTTCTGCGTCACAAGGCCTGGACCACCTGCTCATTTTGCCCAAATTTTCTTAGTGTATACACAGATTTAATAAAAAAAATTGCTAAACTCCAGTCCCCACAAGCCTCCACTACCTGTTCAGTAAAGTAGGGATGTGGATTATGATACTGCATTTGGCGATCCACATGTTACAGGCCCATGTGCTAGTTACGGACTATAGATAAAGACATTGAACAGGTTCAAACCTTTTTTAAGAGATTTATACTCCTCACGGAGTGCTGGAGTCATCTTATCTTGTTTGGAAGTCGTCCGACATTCTCCGGAGCACCCGTATCTTTACCATTAAGATGGGGATGTAGCGGTCAGTACACAATTTCATTATTAAACCTTTTTTAAGCTGTTACATAAACATTAATTGTTTACATTAAGTGTATTAGTTATTTCTACATGTCTGTATAGGAAGTGAAGTATTTATCACTATATTAATATCAGATGTTTAGACAAACCAAGAAGAAGGTTATTGTTCTAAGATGGAGAGCATTTGAGTTTATGGTAGTTTACAGTAATTGTGTTTAGTTAAAGGAAGTTTTTGCAAAGGTTGGTTGTTTTGTTTCCATTATGCTTTTTTCTAATCGTTAGAGATGCACTGCAGGAGCTAGGTTTTCCACTAAAGGACAAGTAACACCTAAAAACGAAAACTGTCTTTTGCAGTTGAATTTTTTTGTGTTTTTGTTTCTCTCACTCTCTGCTTGTTGCAGCCAACCAGTTCTCCGGACCACTTCATGAATGTGTATTATATTATCTAATGCTCTGTAGGCCTTCAGTAGAATTAGACAAGAATTTCTTTCAATAACAAAAGATGGGTTCAATGCAAGGCAGAACAACAAACACAAAGTAATACAAATCAGGAATTCAACATCAGTGTCAACAATTTTACCAGTACTATGTAAGAATATTTTCAAAGCAGTACTAATCCAGATGGAGATGGGATTTTCTGGTGTTACTGGTCCTTTAAGTAGTCTCTCATTTCTTTCTGATCTGACTGCCTGTATCAGGTGACCACTGCAAGAGTGATTAGTTAAGCCAACAGTAATGCCACCTTTCATGTTTAGCCTTCCTTTTAAGATGCTGTCTGGAAATGCTGTAGTTTATAATCTGAATAAGCGATCTTACAATTCTTATTTCGGCCATTTTGAAAACTTGGCATTGTGTAAAAATGTTTGAGGGCTTTTGAGTTTCCATAACGTTATTTTATTCCTGCGCTGTGTTGTCTACCTTTTGAAGATGTGTTAGGCAGTGCAGGAAAAATGAACTATAACCCACTTCTAGATTAAAAAGGCCAATAACGCTGAAAAGTAACATTTTCCATTCAGGTTGGTATGGTAGTTTATTTTACACAGCGATAGTAAAATTGTTTTTGAAACAGATTTCACTTTGCATTTTGTTCTTTACCTTCCTACTGCTTACTTGTTCCATGATCTGTCTCTTGCTCTCTCACTTGCTTTCTGTGGAATTTAAATAAAAAAAAAAAAAAAATACAGGGTGGTTCAAAGGTATGGAGACACCTGAATAAATAGGAAATCGTGGCTGGGAACGCCATCCTGTGTGTAACTTTTAAAATGGTCACCTTCCCACACAGATTAGCCCCCTTCCCCTTGGCAACATGCCACACAAAGGAGTATGCAAACTTTTTTTTTTTTGTATTATGGGTACTTTAAATTATATTACTACTCCTCTTCTTGTTCTGTTGGAATATTCCATTCAGTTTGTTTGGCAGCGTAAAGCCATTCCAAACCACAGCCTTAAATACTAACCCTAAACCTCAGTGGTAACACAATACCTTTTCAGGGGATAGTGTAATAAAAGCTTCTTTTCCTGATGGGTTTTGGGTTTCTGATTGAGCTAAGGTTTACAGTTTCAACTTTGCCATTGAGAACAAGGTTTTATGGTAAAGATGGATGTACAACCCTTGCCTGTTCAGCTGCTGTTGAACTATAATTCCCGTCATCCTCTGACAGGCTGTAGATCTGCAACCGGTTGGATAGAGGATCTGTGGAATAGAGATTTTGAAGCTTTGTTTTAAGGCAGCCAGGCTATATTTAGAATTCTATAGCCATTGCACCGTTTTCAAATGCTTCACTGTACATTCCAGACAGAACAGAGAATGAAAAAACTAATGTCTGGGATAAAAGAAAATTACAATCACGTTCTCCTGAAATCTTTTGCAGTGCTATCCTCCTCTGCTTTGCAATATCTATAGCCAAGCGGAAAGTTGATATGCTTAGGCATTCTGGGTTATATTTCCTATGTTTGTTTTGTCTGAACGCAGTTGTGAGTTTATGAAGGCGATCACCTGTCTCCCATTATTGCAGACAAAAGCCACAGCTCTACACTACACAGTTACCTTCTGATAACAGTGTGATGTACTGCAGAATAACTTTTCCATACTATTGAACTGTGACTTGCTTGTCATTGGTGATACATTGTTAGTGGTAGTTATGTACAGAGCACTAAACTGTAGATCATGGTACCAGGATGCGGAATAGAGGCTTGTTAGTTGGCAACTGTTATTATAAAGCTTCTTCTTAACCTGTAGAATCTGTTCCAGCTGTATAAGGTCCATTTAAACCGTTGAGCCATAATGTGATTGCATATTTATCGCTTGGTAGTGTTTACTGGCATGAATGTGACACAAATTGTATAACATTGATCTGTATTATATTCTGAGCTTATGATGGAGTTGGTGTCCTTTATTTGTTTGAAGCATAAATCATTAGACAGAATGAACTCAATGGCAACAGAATATGCTCTATAGCTTTCACCCGGGAAAGCAGAGAATAAACTACAGTGCAAGTTTACATCCGCCTCTGTTGTGACATCTGATACAGGCTTGTGACCCACTGTTATCTTTCTCATGACTTGCCTTAGAAACTATTACGGCTGTAGCTGGAAACATACTTTTTCTGCAACATGCTGCTAAGCCGTAGAAATCTTTTTGTTTGTGTTGCTATATGCCTTTTTTTTCTAAGTGTCTCTCTCACCTATGGTTTGGCATATTTTTAGCATTTCAAGATTATCAAGAACATAATATCTTGGGAACTCTCCTTTTCTTTTAATCTGATAAACTTTCAGCTATATTCTGATACGGTAGCGAGTATAGGCAATATTTCTGAATAAATACTTTTGTTATTCATTAGAAATTAATGCAACAATATGGTGACCTTAAATTTACTGAGGTTAGCTGAAAGGATGCTATCGTCATGACTTCATATAATGAATTGAAAAATGTATTTATTAGTAAATGTTCTTAAAATGTACTTGTCACCTCAAAACTCTAATATTAATTGGGTTCTAATAATTAAATAAACATTTTTGTAAATATTTTTTTTATAATGTACCTTTTTATACAGCATTTCTCTCTGTCATCTTCCCTGTCAGCCTACCTTTTCTTTCCTGGGTTGGGTGGGGCTAAATGATTGACATTATAGCTCCTCCAATCAGATCCCTGCTAGATCATGATTTAAGGGATCTAACTGGTGGAGCTACAATGGCAATCATAATTAGCATTGGTAGTTGCTCATTTGCATAGTACAGGGATGTCAATAACCCAAGGAATCACCACCTATGTGATGGCAGTAGCTAATTATAAATATGCAAATAATCAATTACCACTTTGGTAGTGCAAAGGCCTATTGGAGGGAAAACTGGATAGACCAAAATAGTTTTAAACAATACTATAAATTATTTAATCTGACATATAGAGACTGGAGCTGTATTAAAGTGAACATATCTAGTACAGTGGTACCTCGGTTTTCAAACGACTTGGATTTCAAACAAATTGGTTTTCAACCACGAAATTCGAGAAAATTTTATCTTGGAATCTGAACAAATATTTGGAACTCAAACACCCGAGATGAGCAGAATGGCATTCGCAGCAATACAAGTCAATCTGCGATTGGATTTCTTATGGGATAAATTGTTTTGGTTCTCATCCGCACTTCCAGAACGAATTGTGGTTGAGAACCAAGGTATCACTGTATTAAGAAAACAGGAAGAAATGGTAGCTAATAATGCTGATCATGTTGCATTTCTATGATGATTGGGAAAATTAAATGGAAACTAAGGGGGTTATTCACCAAGGTGCGAATTCGACTGTCGAATTTGCAAACAGTGGATTCCCATAGCAAATCTGCGACAAATTCCCCATTGTAAAGTCGCGACAATTTTTTAATGTTAAGATTGTGACAATTTTCCCATAATAAAGTCGCGACTGCGACAATATTCTCATTATAAAGATGCGACTGCAACAGTAGCAGTCTATTGCAACTGTCTTTATCTGGCGAATTCACACCTATACGCAACAATTCGGACTTTGTTGAATAACCCCCTAAGTCCCCATGAAGATCAAGGTTCTTAATATTTTGCACATAAGCATATTAACTTTGATAGCTCTAAGCTCCCAGTTACAGCGCAAAGCTTTACCATTAGCAATCACAGACCCCACAAAACTTAAAAAAGGAGCCCCTCTAACATATTTTACTTTACCATGTACACAGTAAACTGAAGTTAAGTTGCTCAATGCCCAGTGTAAGCCATTCATTTCATTGGTCAGTACAGGAACAGGAATAGACGTGGCTGTCTATTTGAGGCCCCCTGGTTCACTGAGCTGAAGTATCCCCCACAGCAGTACTCCCTGTGACCTGCCCCTCCATAGGTAGCCCTGGTAGTTGGTTTTTTTGCTATTTGATAAATGAAATACAGTGTTGGCAGACGGGAAGAAAAAACAAGTCCATTAAAGTGTCTATCCTGGTGGACATGTGATGCAATCAACATGCTTTTTCTCAGCCCTGTGTATCTGAAAAGTGCATATGGCTTCAGCAGCAAGGTCCATCCTGTAGGTTCTGTGCCTCATATCTGCTTTTCATTAGTGCTTGACTTTATTTAATCCAATCATTTTATTCTATATTGCCATCCTGAAAAATTAGGGCCTCAGATTAGGTTGCGTGATGCTGCTTATTTTCAGTAACGTACAGTGCACAGGTATAGGGATATAGAAGCAGAAGACAGACTGCAGAATCTGCAGAGAGCTTTTGGTGCTGGAAGAATTTTGATTCACTCTTTAAATTTGTTGTTGAAGCGCTGGGGGTATATATTGGAAAGATTTAGGTTTGGAGAATTCTTGCCACTTCCCAAAGGAATGCTGGGAGGCTTAAACCAATTTAGCTTTGCATGTTATGAGAGAAGTTTACTTTAAGCAGATCTGTCCTAAAACAGTACCATTACTGGGATATCATGAGCCTGTATGATGTGATTATTTTGATTGTGTTAGGCATACAGATTATGAGCCCAGTAAATGGATGAACTTTGACAGCGCTAGTTTGTTATTATAATAAGTGTGGTGACGTTTAGAAGATTCCAGTAGAATTTCTGTGAGTGATGTCAGTGCTACAGAGGGACAATCAACATTAAATGTTTGGGCAATGAAAGAAATGTCAGTAAATACCAAGCATCATTATCAGTAGGACTCTGTGTGCGTGCTTATGAATACACGTTATATAATAATGAGGTCAAGAGCAAACTGCACACTGTACGGATTAACCTGCAAAACCTGATTATGACTTCCTTTATCATCTTCATTTTGTTTTGGGCATTGCCATAAATGCAGTCTTAGGCCTTGCACCTAAATATTTATTGTAATAAATAATGTTTACAGGTTCTGTCCTGTTTGGCTGGGGATCCCAGTGGCATCCAGCTAAGCTGCATTGGCAACACCAACTGACTCAGCTAGGGCATGTAAGCAGGAAGTTAAGAGAAGGAGCAGTACATATAGAGTACATGAATTTTTGTTTTTATTATATTATATTTTATTTTTTCTTTAAAGGATAACTCCAGCTTGTTTCCCCTAGGGCTAATGGGGAAATACTTGCAGATCAGTCGTTTATGCTCCAGTGCTGCCTCTTGCTCTCACTAGCTTGCCTTTCTACTTCTCTTGACAGGTTCTGCAATCCTCTTCACTTCCTGTTCTTGTGAGTTTCTGCAAGTAGAGCAAGTGCAGTAGCAGAATTCTGCTTAAACTGCTACTGCGTTTGCTCTATTCCCCAAAACACAACAGGAAGTAATGAGAATTGTAGCGCTTGTTAAGAGCAGAAGAGATCGGCAAGGTTAACAGAGTATAGGCAGTGTTGGAGAAAAATTACCAATCGGTAAGTATTTCACCCTTCGCCGTTTAGAATCACTAGGAGAAATGAGCTGGAGTTCTCCTTTAACCACTACATGTTAGGGTTGTTTCAGCAGTATTTTATAAAATCTCAAGTAGTACTTCTTTCTTTGTTTTGTTTTGTTCTTTTTTGTTTTGTTTTCCTTTGGTGTGCCAAATCTTAAAGTGGGATATTTCTTGAATTAGAGATCAGCTATCTGCAGAGAGGATATTGTAATGTGGTGTATTTACTGTGGGCAAGGTGTTTGTTTCTCTAAGGTGCTCATAACAGAGAGGTTAAAATGTTCCAGTGTTTAACTGGCATTTCTAGTTTGGAATGCTAAACAGGACATGTATTTTAAGGTGTCCTTGGTAAGGTTTCTGCTGTGGGTTTGATTTGCTTGATATGGTAATGGGTTCCTACAGCACTTAAAGGTATGTTATTGGATCAGAATCTTCCATAACCTTTAATAATCCTATTTCTTTTTTGTTACACTTCCATAATTAGCACTTCCTGTGCGGACAAATTTGCCAGGCTGCACTGATGAAAATGGTTTTGTTTATGGCGTGTTAGGTAGAAGCAGTGTCTGTTCTAAAGAGAGCCTTTATCTCAGTCTCGAACAAATGCAAACATGAACAATAGTATAACTTTTTAAAAATTACAGTAAATCAGTCTTTTCAGTATTGTCTTCCTATACAATATTTAATAGTATATATATAGTGTATTGGGACACCATTTTTTTTCCTGATAATACCATGTTAAGGTACTTTCTGTTTCACAATGTGAATCTTCTCTATTCTTTGGAGTCACAGCTTTTATACCTGATTGATATTAGGGATATCTCTAAATCATATGATTTAGGTTTGCAAATAAAGGATTTGCTTGATGCAAGACAGAAAGTATAGTGTGGGCATGAGCCTCACAGCCTTATTATAATACTTCAGACTTTCCTACACAAGACTAGTGCACAACAATACATCTTTGTACTTTGTCAAAGCGCACTGAATGTTATTTCTCTTTGTATGGATTATGTGATTCTATATTTAGTATTTCTATTTATAAGATTTATGTTGTGAGTGCTTCATGAAAATGTTTTTTTTCCCCTTGCAAACAGTTGTATTCCCTAAATTGCTGCTTTGTTTTTAAAATTTAAATTTGCCATAAAATATAAAAAAAAAAGTTCTGCTTGTTAAGTTTTTTAAGCAATCGAGTTAGGAAAAAAATGGCTCCTTTGGCCATGTATTTTTGGATTATTAATTTTCATTGAGAGAAATGGCCCTGTTTTATAATACATTTTGACACCAGTGTCCAGTTAAGTGTCAAAACGCTGACAATTGCTTCAGTGGTGGCCTTGTCAAAGCAACTCATGGCTTTTGGCAACACTGTTGACCACAACAAAATACCTCCAGCTGTTTGTTTTAGCAGCTTACTGCACAAGCCAGTATTCTTGCATTTACCATAGGTACTAAAGTTTTGTCACAGTCTTGATGCCAGAATTCAAATATGTCTTCTGCAGAGGTGGGTAGGAACGAGTTGCATATTTACTCAAGTAGCTTTTTGGAAAAATTGTACTTGTGAGAGTAGTTTAATATGAAAAGACTTTTACTTTTATTTGAGTAAATATGTGGTGAGAAAAAAGCTACTTTTACTCTGTTACTCCGCATGCTACTCTTTATAATGAGAGTATTGTCACAGCTTTACTATGTAGTCGCAGTCACAACTTTACTATGTAAGAAAATGTTTCCAAAATTTACTGGTAGAAAAGCTATGCAAAAAGACCAGTTGTTTATTGCTGAATTATTTTGACTACAATTGCCTTTGTGTTTTTTTTTTTTGTAAACAATATAAGAGATGTGGTTCATTACTGTTTACAGGGGTCCCTAAACTTTTTACACAGGGGGCCAGTTCACTGTCTCTCAGACCATTGGAGGATTAAAAAAAAAAAAAAAAAAAAGCTATGAACTGTTGCTTGCTCCACAATTCCCCTCCCATACTGTGCTGTTTAACCCCGCTCCATATTTGCTGGTGCTTTCCCTGCTCTGCTCTGTCTACTTTAGAGATTACAGTTACAGGGCTCCTCACTCCCTCCCCCACCGCTTCCTGATCACTTGTAGTTACATCATAGGTGTGCGATGGGGTAGGGAGTGAGGAGCGCTGTAACGCTAATCTTTACAGCAGACGGAGCCGGGCCAGGGACGAGGTATTTAGGAGTAGGGAAAAGGATGGAGATGAGCACCAAGATTGCGCCCCCCCTCCTGCAGCGCCCTAGGCAGCTGCCTACCCCTAGTAAATGGCCTCAGGGGGCCCGAGGCGGCCCAAGGGCCATAGTTTGGGGACCCCTGCTGTTTTATTTTGACTAATATTGCCTTTATGGTTTTTATTTATAATTATTTTCAGTCTCATTAAAATTCATTGCTTCTATAAATTCAATTTTCCATGGTGTAATTTATTTACGAGATGGTACTCTGCACTTACTACTTGAGTAGGTTATAATAAAGTACTTTTTTTACTGTTACTCAAATACATTTTTGTATACATACTCTCTACTTTTACTTGAGTAATATTTGGTTCAAGTAACAATACTTTTAATTGAGTACAATTTTTGAATACTTTACCCACCTCTGGTCCTCTGATCTTAGTTAGCTTTTAACTCTTGTATTGTTTGAATACTGCAATCACTCTTAATCTTCAGGTTTTCAGCATTATTGTTGTAACTTTAAGAAAGAATAATTATAAGAAGATATAACTGACATGTTAATCTTCTATTGAAATGGTATGGGAAAAGAATATTGGCCCAGTCTTTGGAATGATTTTTATATAAATTGCCCCAGAGCCAATACATTTTTCCTTGTTCTTTTTCTGAAGCGGTTCAGTGATCATGCACAAATGGAAGTTCTTAAGGGTTCGGGGTACTGCTGAGGCTTGAGTAGCTGAGATCACCAGATGACAGCTGTGTGAAGATCTGCCTGCCATTCTAGCAGGGAATTCTAAGAAACAAACTTGATCTTCGAACAACCAGTGCCTTTCATCGAGTTTCCCTCTCTTACTTCTTTCCGAGACAGGGGTGCATGTTTCTATTAGTTAATTATTTAATTGAAAATACAAGTTTAACTCAAATTCGCTTCTCTTCTGCTTTATGCTACTAAGCTGCAAATTCCCTTACCAAACAGCATTGGTATGATATTGTGCAGCATAGTCAGTCAAACAGTATCGGGTGCGTAACAATGGGACATCATCTATAGTCTCCTGCTAATTATATTAAGCACATATTATACCCCCTAATACATTCTCATATCCCTAGTTAGTTGTCCCTTTTTCAAAGTTGTTATTGTCATTTTCGAATGAACAGTCATGTTATCCTATACCGGAGCCCTGCCATCAAACCTCTACTTTGCCACTTTGATCTGCAAAGTCAAATGTCCGAATTTGAATCAATATGCCTTGCCACAGTCACCATTTTGACAGATTTGATGAATAGCCAGATCATGTTCGCATACAAAGTAATGTGAAGAGTAATGGCTCATCCCAGAGCTTGCTGTATGCACAAAGATGGGGAAGTGTCGAATGGCTGCAAACTTAGGTGGTTATTCACCAAGGTGCGAATTCGACTGTCGAATTCTCAAACAGCGGATTTCCATGGCAAATCCGCTACAATTTCTCCATTATAAAGTTTCGACAATTTTTAAAGTTAAGATTGCATCAATTTTCCCATAATTGTAAGGATTAATACTTACCCGCTCGGTCCGCTCCAGCGTCGGGCATCGCGGCGCCGCGGGATTTCCGGGTTGCGGCCGCCGCGCATGCGCACTGACGCCATAGTGTGCATGTCGCGGCGGCGCGATTTTTGAAACGCTAAGGCGCGATCATCTGACAGGCTCCCTGGCTATATAAGGGAGCCTGTCAGAAAGGTCCGGCGCCTGATTATAGGTATTCCCTACCTTATCTATGCCTGCCCTGCTACAGTCACAGTATTCCTGCCCTGCTACAGTCACAGTATTCCTGCCCTGCTACTGCCTTTGCTCCAGTCTTGCTTGCCCGGTCTCCCTGCCTGTTTGGTCCATCTCTGGAAGAACTCCGTGGTCCTGTTCAGGTACTCAGTCCTAGGGGCCGCGACCTGGGTTCCCTCCGCAGCAAAGTCCTAACCCCCTTGCGGGGGCTCTAGGCGAATACCGGGGGTTCCTTAGACTCCGCGCCCTAGCGTCTGGATGCCTTTACAGACATTACGGTTGCTACCTCCTTCTCCTAGGTGTATTCGGACAAATCCTAACAATAATAAAGGAGCGACTGCGACAATATTCTCATTATAAAGACGTGACTGAGACAGTAGCAGCCTATTGAGACTGTCTTTATCTGGCGAATCCACACCTATACGCAACAATTTGGACTTTAGTGAATAACCCCCTTAGTCTTTCATGAACCAGACCCCTAACTTCTTTCTCTCTTAATTAGAAGCGTCTGTAGGTTTTTTTTTTTCTCTCCCTCTCCTACCAAATGGACTCCATTAACATTGTATATTTTTGCAGGATATAAACACAGTATATGCAGTACAGTGGTACCTTGAGATACGAATTTAATTTGTTCCGTGACCGAGATTGTAACTCAAGACAGTTCATATCTCAAACCAATTATCCCTTTTTAAAATAATACATATGAAATGAATCCTTTCTGGCCAAAACAGTTCGTATAGTAGTTCTCCGGCACACCGATTAGATAAAACATGCGTTTATTCAAAAAAAGTTAAAATCCATAACACAGGAACCGAGAAATGTCATTCCTACTACAGTTTCTCGGTTCCTGTGTTATGGATTTTAACTTTTTTTGAATAAACGCATGTTTTATCTAATCGGTGTGCCAGAGAACTACTATTTTCTGAGCAACAGACTTTGGATTTGGGATCCCATCTCTGAGCACCCATTTCATTTGTGGAGCCGGTTGTACAGGATTGAGCAGGTAAACCAACATTTTTAAAACAGTTCGTATGTCAAATTTCAGCTCGTATCTCAAACAGGAAAACGGTCCGAATCGCAATTTGTATCTGAAGAAATTCGTATACCAAGCAGTTTGTATCTCAAGGTACCACTGTATATGATTTAAAAAATAAGAGCTTTGCTCTGATTTCAAAGGTAGACTGCAACCATGTAGCAGTCTTGAAATATTAATATGATAATATGAAATATTTGCCCTTTTATGCACAAGAAGATAGTATTAAGATAAAATAATGAAGTAGGTAAATCGCAATAGAAAAGGGCTGCACAGACAAGAAATGCAGTACTGGTATATGGAATTCTCCACTTTCTGATCATTAGAGTCTGGTTTCTCCCCCCTCCCATAGCACCCCCAAGGCTACAATGACATCCCATGAGGAGTAGAAGAGAGGTATTTCCCTCAAATTGTAACAAGCACTTGTTAAGGTTGTTTCCAGTTGGAAAACTATATAATTATTTTCTTTATTAAAGCTTTTATTTTTTGACGGAGGGCGATTTTCGTAAGGGGTTGTGGAAATACTCACAGCTCACCTCCTTCGCTCCTCTTTTCTTCTCTTGAAAATCCTCTTCACTTCTGGCTTTTTCTTTAACATTAGTGATATATATATATAATTTTAATTCTGCAAATGTTGAAACTGCTTCTAAACATGCACAGAAGAAAAAAACTGCAATGTTGAAGAGGAGGCATGAATTGGAAGAAGGTAATAATGTTGCAGCAGAAGAAAAGAACATTGGCTGAGTCTTGAAGCAGGAGGCAGTGCTTAAGTGATGGAGATCAGTGAGTATTTCCCCCTTCCATTTAAGTATCATTCCTAGATCAAAACAAGATTAGTTCTTTAAGCAGGTTATTTATGTATACTTTACATGCATTTATGGTGAAGCATAGGGACTGCTGGGCTTAACTTTAAAAGCATTCAGCCCAATTAATAATTACTCCAGTACCAGTAAGTTGTTGGTTCCCTGGACCTTTGACATCAGAATAAAGAAACAAAACATTTTATATCTAAGCTTCTCCAATTAAATACTTCCTTGCTTGTTATTTGGTGGATCTGTATCCTCTTCTGAGACTCCAAACAGGACCGAGTATTCCATATATGGGGAAGCTGGGAGTAGTGGTTAATTCAGATAACAATTATCCCAGTACAGTACTTTTATCATTCAGCTTCTCCTAAATTACCTTAAGGACCTAACTATTGCACTTTAAAGGGAGAGCCACAACCAGTGGTGAACTTCACTGATGTGTAAACCATTGCAAAATTTGTTTTTGTTTTTTGTTTTTTTCTTCTCTCCTTCAATAGTCATTTTCTATTTAAAATAGAGTAGTGGTCTGTTTTTTTTTTTTTTTCTAAAGGGAAACTATAGGCTTTTTATAGTTTACCCCAAAAGGAATCTTTAATAATATAATAATTGCTGTTATACCATTATAGTTATTTTATCTTTGCTTCAAGTATCCCTCCTGAATTTCCAGATTATAACCTGGGCGAGTGTCCAAGCATTTAAAAAAAAAATCTCTGCTGCAACTGTTATTTTGAGATACTTATTCTATCTTTTACATTTTTTTTTGTTGAAAATGGAATAGCTTGCTTTTACTTTGTAAAGCAGATTGCAGCATTTGTAAGTTTAAGCTTTTACTCTCTGGGTTTGACAAGTTTATAGTAGGACATCGACTAATCAATGTTAATGAGTATGTAATAGTAGGAAAACACAAATCAATCAATAGGTCATGATGTTTAACTGTGGTTGGGATGCAGTTAATTTTTTATTTTTTAATGTAACCAGATTGTGTACACCAATGATGCCCAACCTATAGCCAGCGGGCCGTATCCGCAGTGCTACCTGGCCCGCGGGCCGATTTCCAAAGTCCGAATTGTTGCGTACAAGTGTGACTTTTCCAGCTAAAGACAGTCACAATAGACTGCTACTGTTGCAGTCACGTCTTTATAATGAGAATGTTTTTGCAGTGGCCTGTGACACGTGTGTCGCAAATTTATATGGCCCCGGGGCAGAAAAAGGTTGGGCCTCACTTGTGTACACTATTGATTTCTAAACTGTGCAGAGTAGTAATCCTAATTAGCACAGTAGATTCAAATGGAGGGACTTCTGTAAAAATGGCACTAAACTGAAAATATATAAAACAGACAATACAAACTTATTGGCCTGTAGCAAGGGAATCTCAAACGGTTACATGATGTGACTGTAAGTTGCTAGAAGCCTTTTAGACATTGAATAATACTGCATGCACCCTTCTGCAGCGGCTGCTATAGTATCCCTAAGTATTTATTCACTAGGCAGTCTTGAGATACTGTCATGGTCTTATTTGGTTTTTAACCCAGTAACCTTCAGTTTGTGTTA
>WMED01007781.1:0-10657 GCA_019650415.1 Pipa parva | reverse complement strand
CCCCCCCCCCCCCAAGGGCCCAGAAAAACCTGTGCAAGATTTGTTACAGTTTCCAGACAGTGTGTGGGAAATATAACACATCCCTTGAAAATAAGACATAGTGTATCTTTGGAAGCAAAAATTAATATAAGACACTGTCTTATTTTCGGGGAAACAGGGTAGCTGGTATCTCTGGGCTTTTATCCTATTGCCATTGACTGACATCTGCAGTGATGTGGACAGGGGAGAATTCAAAGCCTTTGCACTGCAGACATGCAGTGCTCAGGCATCTGGGGTCTACCACACTGCCTGGAGTTTTTGTGTTCTATGTTTCTGGAAATTCTGCTGCTCTGCACTACCAACTGTAAGTGTACCAGATTCCTGTACAGAGTATCTTAGGTCACAGAGTTTCACTCCTCTCTAGTTCTGCAGTGTCTCTTCAAGTCCACAGTGAGTGTTAGCTGTGCAGCCCAGGGACACTGTTTCAGACTCAAATTTCAGCTGTATTCTTACATTGCTTGGGTGCTTTTCATATTTCTACATTATGCTGTACCAATAGACACAAGTTTGTATCATCATACCCTAACCTATTTAGGATCTTACAAATCAAATAGAACATTCACCATCATTGATTATCTCGTTTCCAATTACATTCTGATAATTAGACATCCATGGAATTTGACAAATATAGAACTGCCACTTATTCTGGATTATTGAATTGCCAGTATTAAACGTAAGCCCTGTTTGTAGGAGCAGGCAGCCATCTTAAGCACAAGGATGCCTTCCCACTCCCTGCTGGTTCCACCCACTATTGAAAAAACACCTGTCTACCTACTGCAGGCTGCACACCCCATCGCAGATGTGAGTAGAGGAGTTCGAAAGAGAGCAGGGAACTTTATACAGGGAATGAATGAAACCTTCACAATAATTAGCAGCCCTTGACATAACACACACCAATCACATTGCATACTGCACAAATATATTGCTCAGGGGTCAGAAGATTGTCCAGTTGAAATGGTCACTACACAGAGAAGATGGATCACTAGGCATTTCCTTTTTAGCACTACTTTACTAACTTCTGTTGAGCCAGCTGCTACTGCACTAGTAACCTATACTACCCTTACCATCTTACCTACCTCTTTAGCCTATCTATCCTGGTCAAGTTTAAACTTACATCTCCCTGTCACATCCTTGTATAAGTACTTATTTATAAATGCTTATCTATTAAAGCATAAGCCACTTTTTATTTTAAATACAAATCTTACCTGGAGTGTGTTCAGCTGTCCAAAGGAAATGTAGGAAGAGCCCATTATCAAAATGTCAGTAAGCATAACATTTTACGAAATATAAAGCTTAAGATCTTCAGACGTGTAATTTTAGAAAGCTCTTTTTTCATTTAAAAATTCTACCTCAGCAGCATTTCAGCCGTATATCAGGTAATACGTTTTGTAGCTTGGTAGAAGACCAAAGTGCTGCTGGATTTGTGCAGAATCACTATTAACCCCTAACTGCTGTTCCATTCTGAGTAGTGAAAAAGAAAGATAACTTTAGAAGCTGCTGTCAAATACTTCATCTTCACTAATCCACTTCTGGAGACTTTTTTTTTTTTTTTTACAATGCCCAAATGCAAGTGCTCAGAAATTGAAGAAGGTTGTCTTCTGAGGTAAATACTGCAGATGAAGGTCTGTCATTGAACCATAATATGTTTTATATAACTGAACCACACCAAGAAACAAAGTTTCTAAATTAATTTCATTAGCTTTAATTCCCTGGAGCAAAATAATATGAAAACATTTTTTTTCTTGCAGAGACATACTTAATTAGTTCTTTGGATTATATTTTTGACAAAAACAGTAATGCTGTTATGCTACATCAATTTTACATTTCTGCTTAAGCAGGACCATGGTGAGTGTGATGCAGTGTTGGACTAACCTGATTGGGGCCCACTGGGAAGCCACCTCTCCCCAGCTGACGTGTGATATCAGGTACAATGCTGGTTTGGGAGGAGCGTCTTGTTGCAGGTCCCATTCTGTAGACCTACCCGGGACCAAGGTTCACTGCGAATATTCCTGGTATATTGACAGCCTCTCAAAGTATTTTGGACTGTGACAATTTGTCCAAGCAACTCCAAAGGTAATTTTCAGTGCCAGAGCTCTAAGAACCCAATCTCCTCTTTTATATGCAACTGATATGCAGTTAGGCTCACACCCCCTGGGTACCTGTTGGGTTTGGCTGTAAAACAATGTAAATATTAAATATTGGGTAAAAGATAGGCTCTTTTTTTTCAAAAACTGAGTTGCAGCAGCATGGAAGTCTGCAGTGTTTTGGGTTTTTAAAACATGATTTTGCACGGGTTATGCTTAATTGGTCAGAACTTTAAAAAATATCAAACTAGGGTAATACTGGGAATATAATGGGTGAGTTAAAATATGGATGCAATCCTGTACTTAACCACTGACCACTCTTCTATACTACTTTTTAACCCCTTCGCTATGTGTCATGGCGCAGCGCCATGACACGGAACCACCACCCACGTACGTGTCATGGCGCAGCGCCATGATACGGAACCATAATTTATCTGGATCTGTACGGGTTATGGCACAGCGGCCATGACAATAAATTCTCATCTGACTCCATAGCGAAGAGGTTAAAGTAAAAAATAAACCTTATTTTGCTCTCTTTGCCTACCTGGTATAGAAAAGGGGCTTATTTCTGAGCATAGCACTCAGAACTTTGAATCTACTTTCCTAAAAACATTTTTGACCTTGTTTCTTTATCTTTGAAGTTACATTGAAAAAATATTATTGCTTTCTGCCTGTTTTTCTCTTACAGTCAGCATATGTGTCAGTTCTGTTGTTTAAACAAACCCCACCCACTCCCATTGTTTTCTATGGAGTTTTGAATAATTAATATTCTTGAAGTGCCCCATGACCGAATTACAAACTACATTTCACTAAGGTTTAATTAAAGACAAGTCAAGCCAAAATAAGGTTTATGATAAAGGGTAAATCACTCTAGAAAACATGACTTAAAATATATATACAGTATACTGTATGTGATGTATACTGCCTCCCCCAAGGAAAAATTAAAGATTTGTGATGTACACAATAAATTCCAGAACTTAATTAAAAAAAAATCATTAGTAATGATTACATGAAGTAGAGACAGGTTCAAATTCTGTTGGATTTAGGACCAATAATAAGCCATACAAATGTTTGTATTAAGGTTCCTTTTTGTACAAACTCCCCTCTACCCATGATGTTCTAGTAGCATTTGGCTTTGTACGCGACCAGAAGAAGCTTGCTTGTTGGACCTGAACTTAAAGAAAAAAATAGAAGCAGAAAAGGTTATACAGAGCCAGGCCCTGCAACAAAAAATCCCATAAGGGTACAAAGGAGAGTCCCAGGCCAGAGGAATGTCATGTGTTTAATCTTTGGCTTTGCTACAAAATGCAAATGGAGGCCAATAGTTAACCAGAAATATCTGAAAACTGACAAGTGGCCTGGGCCTTGTGCAGTGGCATGAGATATGTGAAAATTTGTTTATTTTGTGTTTTTGTTATTTTTGTTAGTTTTTTCTTTATTAATCATTAAGTAAATGCCAGCCATTCCTGTTTGTGTCCTTTTTTTGACACTAATGACTGATTTGTGTAAAAAATGTTAGCAATGTTGCATCTTTTTTTTTACAATAACCAGTCATTAAAAAAGTAATTGCTAACACAATACTAACATTTTTTTACAGAAACCAGTCATTAGGATCAATAAAAGTCACAAACGGTGTTTGCTTAATGCCCTGTACAAATGTGTACCTGCTTCTCTAACGCCGGGGTTCAAGCGGGCGTTAATTTTACTTTTTTTACAGTAGATCTTCAAAGCATTGCATCGGTACTCAGTTGTGCCTGGTCTTAATTACTCACTCTCACAAAAATGCGAAAATAGGTGCAGGTGGAGCAAAACTGATGCAAAGTGAATAATAAATTGCTAAATAACGGGTGCAAAATTACTTTGTGTCAATTTTTTATGTAAACGCCATTTGATATATGTCTCTCGTTACTAATGCTTTGACATGTTCATAATCACATGTTCCTATTGTTGCAGGTCTGCCCCTCATCGATATTAACTAAACAATTACAAAGGCTTGTTTATTCTGTAATATGAAGAAAAATC
Source organism: Pipa parva (assembly GCA_019650415.1). Classification (NCBI taxonomy): domain Eukaryota; kingdom Metazoa; phylum Chordata; class Amphibia; order Anura; family Pipidae; genus Pipa; species Pipa parva. The sequence continues at coordinate 6,512 of WMED01007781.1, read as the reverse complement.
AATTTCTAAGTGTTTCTGCTTTCTGAGAAATATCATTGTTTCTAATGAGATATTGATTTTATCAAACCATTGTTTAATGAGGGCTAAAGTGATGCTCAGCTTTGATATTCTCTTACATAGTGTACCTGCCCAGCAGTAAGAATTCCCTTGCCTATCATTAGATTGTATGAGTTTATTATTATATATGATACATTTAAAGGGACACGATCATCAAGGTTTGTAATACAACTTTATGAACACAAAAGTTAATGTTTAAAACTGCAAGCTCTTATGTACAATGGAAAATGGTTTCAAATGATAATACACTTTTACATTCTTATTGTAATTATTTGATTTTACCCCTAAAAGTCCAGCCCCTTGTAATTGCAAGGTACACTTGTTCCAATCTGTTTGGGCTTTGCATCGTGTCTGATCAAGAACTGAAGGAGCTCTGAACATTCTAATAAGTACAGTTAGTGATAGACTTTGAAATGGGAATGTTTTAGTAATTTAGTAACATAGCTTAGGAGTCCAAAAAGACTCAGATCCTTTCATTTTAGCCTATTTTCTTGACCCAGAGGAAAGCAAACAACCCCATAAGGCAAAAGCAAGTTTTCCTCATCAAATTCTTTGCAACATCTAAATATTGCAGTTAAAATAACTCTCTGGACCAAGAGCCCATCTCCAGTTACCTTGTGTTAGGAATTTCCCTCATCAGGCCCAGGATGTTTGCCACAGGCATTTGAGGTGTGGTTTACATCAGCGGGGCAGTGCCTCTAGCAGGGTTATACCTGCTGCACTCCAGGTAGCAGTTATACCACTACTCCATATGAGCCTGGGTCTGTGGGCCTGTGTTTTCAAGTGAGCTGTCCAATACATTAGTTCTGATTAGCCTGCACATTGCTAGTTGGTTACTCAGGTGCTTCCTGTTTGTCATCGTCATCCAGGCCTTTAAATAGGAGGTCATTTCCTCTAGTTTTTGCCCAAGCTGGTTTTTCTGTTGTGAAGTTCTGCTGAAGCTCTTGTTTCCTGTTTATCTGTGCTACTGACCTTGGCTTGTTTTGACCTCACTGTTTTTATGGTATCCCTGACCTTTGGCTTCATCTGACTGCGTTTTTCTGCTCCCCTGGTTTTCCTGATCTGGCTCTCCTGTTTCCGCCTTGCTATCTCTGGTACCTCAGTTTGGTCCTTGCTCATTCCTGCTGGGTTACTCTGGTGTCCTAGCGTTTCTGCAGCTGTAAGTCTGGGGCCCCAAAAGGGCATCGGTGAACACCAGAACGTTGGTGTTTCAGTCCCAGTTAGTTGTGCTGCAGGTTCTACCTTGGGTCCAGTTTCAGGTAGTAACCTAACAACTTGTTTCCATAACTTCTCATATTTTTACACTCAATAAAGGCATCCAAGCCCCTTCAGAAATTTTTTAGTGAATTAAAATGACAACTTTCTCAGGCAGCGTGTTCATAGTCCCTTTTTTGTTGGTGCAGAAACTTTCATTCCTCTAAGTATAAAAGGATGCCCCCTTGTTACACTAACTAGTTATTTCTATAAATAGATCATAGAAAAGATACCTCTGTGGTTTCCCTATATATATATATACATATATATACAGTATATATACAACAACCCTAATTTTGAACCTGCTTATGCACAACTATATCTTTCTTGTTACTATTGATGCAAACTATGATCACATACTGTATAACTTGGCAGCAGCTGCTTGACACTAGTTGCTACAGTTAAGTTTATTGTCAACTAAAGTTCCTAAATCCATTTCTCTGTCTGTTTTACCCAGTAATTTCCAATTTAGTAAATAATCTTGACATTTATTTTCCTTTCCAATTTGCATAACCTTACATTTATCATTTTCAAATCTCATTTTTTATTTCTCTGCCCAAGCCTCCAACATATCTGAATCTACCTGTAGTAGAATATAATCCTTTTATTGTGTTAATTATACAGCTAGGTATCATCTCTAAAAACTTACATTTTACTATACATGACGTGGTCATTAATAAACATATTGAAGATAATAGTAATTCCTTACTTTTATTTCTATAGTGGAATTAAATATTTATAATAAAAAATAAGTTATAAAAATGGATTAATATTAATATGCATTTTATTTACAATTGTTCAGCAGTAAAGCGATAATCTCTTACCAATATGCTATGCTTTTATCTATCTGATTTATTCATTTTGCACTGTGTGTTATGGCTTACAGAAAGCAATATTTCCATCAGGACATGGATCTTAAAATCCCTAGGGGCAAATAAGATTAGCAACAAACATTAGGCAGCAAGTCTAGGGTACAAGATGCCAAATCAATGCTTAAGAAGGCAATAAACAAAGCACAGTGGCATAAAATGCAATTTTGTTTTGTTTTTTTTTAATCTCTAAACTCATAAATGGATATTTAATGCCATCATTATCCACTCCTTAGTACTTTCAGATTGTCCACCCACAATAAAATCTATTTTAGTTATTAAAGAACCTTTTAAATATCTATCTTTAAATCTGTGGAGTGCAACATTACTACATGTATTGGGACCATGGGGTAAGATTAGCACTGGACCCCCTCCCCAATTTACTTCCCCCTCCCATGCCCTCCAGACCAAAACACTAAGTGCCTCATTGATCAAAGTCTGAATAGTTACGTAGAGTTCTGAATTCATGTCTATTCTCCACTTTCTCATGTTTGCTTATTGAATGAACTCTGCAAAGCGGTGAATATGCAACAAATTCGAGTGACTAAGACAGTCACGAACATACAGGGCACTTCATATCACTTTGCATGCAAGAGCAAAGGTGCTTCTACTATAGACTAAGAGGAGGAGTGGTGCAAAGGTGCAAATGCAACTATGTGTACTTTTCTGAACTCACCTGTTTGACTTTGCCACTTCAGACTGGTGAGTTGGGAGGCTGATGTCAGGGCTCCAGTGTTCCATAAGGCAACTATTTATTCAAAACTGACAATGGCAACTGTGACTAAATGGCAACTGTGACTAAATGACAACATAGAGACAAGGTGACATATAAATAGAATATTCACAGAATACAGTTAGTGGGATATGGTGAGACTGATGTCACTGCCCTTCACTTGTCGAATTTGCTTCACTCTGCATGACTTCTCATCCTACTCCCACTGCCTGACTAAGCCATATGACACATCTGACAGTGTTCACTGCTGTCTGCCTGTTTGCCAAGTGTATTCTTCACTTAGTCAATAGTGAAAAGTGAATTTGTGACTATTTTAGTGATGTGACTCGAATTGTAGCAAGGTGAAGTCACCCTTTGACCCTAAGGGGTATATTCATGAATGCCTGTACAGTGGTGTAGAGGTACCAATTCACATTCATTAGTGACATCCCCATCTTTGCCTATTCATTAAATTTGGTGATGTTGCGAATTTGCAACTATTCAGATGCTAACAAAAGTCCGAATTTACAGAGTTATTCACAACACTTGTCATGCATGTGCCCAGGTAAGTCGGCTATTCATCAAGTGTAAGAGTTTGTCAAAGTAGCAAATTCCATCACTGGATCAGAGTACTGAATTGGGGGGGGGGGGGGGGGGGGAGTTGATAGCAGGGCTCCTGTTTGGTGACTGTTCATGCAAAAGTGACAACAAACACTGCAATTAAGTGATGACATGAACTAGGAATATGGTAACATATGTTGTAAATGTCCCAGTTAGTGGGACATTGTGAGGATGACACTTTACTGGTGGGACTCTCATGACTACACATGACTATGTATCCTACGATTGTCCAACTGATTACTCCACACAACCCAAGAAACCACATCTGACACTGTTTGCTTCTTCACAATGGGAATCCATTGCTTAGTGAATAAAGAGAAGTGAATTTGCAATAATCGGAGAAAATGGTGCAAATTCCCTCAGTCCATTAATTTTCATAATGGAGGCATAATGGTTGCAGCTTAAACATCGCAAACAAGCAAAACATGGATTATCTCAATACTCCTGCAATTAAAAAGAAAATGCAAAGTAAAACGTGTCGTGAGCCTTGTGAATGACACTCCACACACTGGGTTTCTAGAGTGTCACACAAGCTCTCGCTGGCACATAACAGCACCTGACGATGATCTCTTTAGACCTAAAGTGGTGGAGAACTGTTACAAAATACCAATTTAAACCCCTCACGCAACAATTTGAGGTGAGATACTAACCCTAATAGGTATTTTAAATAAGTCATTAATTTTGTAAAATAAATATTGACTTAGTACCATCTGATCTCATATAGTCTTGTCAAGCAAAGTAATTGTCTTCCCTATACCCATAAGGTATGCCTGGGAGCTTATTATCTGTAGACCAGGTATACGGTAATCTAGTAATGCCAGACAGGAAATTCAGGAAATTTTACATTTCACTTTATGCAGGGCTGATGCCACCAGCATTTGTTTGTCACACAGTTCTTTGGGAATGCACCCTTCCCGGGCAGGATTAAATTGATCTCAAATATCCCAAGCAGTTAAGGATATCCGTGTCTACCAAAAAGAGCTAACAATTAATAGATGTAAAATCATTGATCAGTACTAACCTACTACAACTATGGCACCCTGGTTTCAGTAGGTCCTATCCTAAGAAACTTCTCAAGGGAAAGCTTCACTTACAGATTCAGAAATGAGCAAAATGCACTGTGTAATACAAAATAACACAAACACTTACTAAACTGCTGTATATAGTGGCAACATGTTTCATGGACATGGCTCACATTCACATTGCAGTATCTATCATAATTATTTTTTTTTTATAAATATTAAATTGTAAAGTATATATACAGTATATATAGTAAATTGTAAAGTATATATGTACACAGTGGTGAATGAAAATGCACTCTTGGGTCTTTAAAATTTCATAAGCAAGGGTGAAAATAAAAGAAAAAAAAATTAATTCTTAATAAAAATCTGGTTCTATCCATGCTCCACTCCCTACTATTATGAATTTGGTCAGGACTGAGAAGGGTCCTAGAGGTTGGACCATAATGTGGACCATTGTAGATGCATCTACATCATAAAAGTGACATCCAGGCAGTTTAAACTGAATGTGTGTGCATTTAGACTTTGGATTTTATAGTGTTACCCCTTTATTGCCATATACCTATTATAGAAATGTATTCCCACCGTAACTGTAATTTATGGGCTGTTTAGTTCTATATATTAGGTTCCACATCTTTAATGGCAACAAAACAAATCACAAGAATAATGGTAGCGCTGCTTATTTATATAACAGAACACTATAAATCTTACTAGGGCACGCCAAGTGACACTGTTCTGGGGGTTTATAGTTCCTAGCTGTGGGCACTATATTTTCTATTTGTCAGCTGTAGCACTGCATATTAGTGGGAATAAATGCACGTCATTATTCTAGGTGGCTTGACTAAGGTCTCTGCAGGGGAACAAAATAAAATCACACAAAAAAATCTTTGAAAAAGTTTGAGATTCTTTCACAAAGGAACAATGGTACCTGCCTTTCTCCTTGATGTACTTGAGCAGTTGGTGATTTTGCTGTCTGTTTGGTAGTCTGAGCCCGATTGTGAAATATTGTATTATATCATCATTATTTGGTAACAACGGCAACATTAACAAAATAGCTATTAAGACGTGCTATGTAGTTTGTATCCAAACAAAGCCCTACGTTGTAAATCTCCTGTTGGCACAAGAACCTGGAAAGCAATGATCTTGGCTGCTCTGTAATCAAACGTTTAATATTAGTAATGCCCAGTAACCAAGTAACAGTCACAAAGGTGGATTAATGGGATGTATAAATAGAGTGAAATCTATCAGTTAGCCAACTGGTTAAACAATTAAATAATATAAGGTTTATATAACATAGAGCAGCATCATAAATACTACAGTAGTTATCTTTCTAAATAATGTTTATATAAACACAGACCTGTTTATCATCTGGTATGGCATGTCAAGGGTCAATTTAGAATCAGAATAACTCTAACATAAAGAGAGTAAAGGGTTAACTCTTGACCAATGGTAAAGCATGGATTGCATTTTACTTCTCTGAACTTAGGGTCAGATATAGGAGACTATTTTGGCTGTAACACAGTTGGATCTGAACTGGAACTACTGCATAAATGAAAACACATTTGGTGCCAGTAATTCTGTATAATATATCAAAACATGTGCTAGTTTCAAAAACCAAAATGCAGTTAATGCTCACTACGGGTGCTTGTACGAAACATCATAGGAATGCAGTATCTTCTAGGCTGCACTCTGTAAATTGTTGTACTCTCAACTTTAGTTTGAGATTCCATAAACATCATGGGACAATAGAGATCTTGGAAGGACTTGTATTTACGCAAAGTGAAATTAAAGAAAAAGGGAGAGAGACATCTTCTCTAAAGGCCTTGATGTACTTAGAGTTTTGTTGTTGATTGGGGAATCACTGTGACATTACAAAACCCCCTGACCCAACCCTGATAGTAAGTAAAACAGAAGGAAAGGAAGGGGGTTATTCATCAAAGTCCGAATAGTCGCGTTATGGTGCGAATTCGCGTCTATTCT
>WMED01007780.1:0-17389 GCA_019650415.1 Pipa parva | reverse complement strand
TTTGACCCCTTTTTAAATATAGGGACCACATTTGCAACACGCCAGTCATTTGGAACAGTAACGGGAGACTCATATTAAAGAATTAATTTTTCTTTTATTAATATGAGCGGGTGTTGCTGTACACTCTAGTGGAAAATCAGAGTCTGTTTATGGCTTCTAGGAGGTATCATTGTTGATGACTTTGGGGATGGCAGCCCCCACTCAAGTATAAATATGAGTGCATATGTGAAATAATCTCCTCACAAGCTAACCAACACTGCCTTTACTGTATAGGTAAATAAATATATTAAACAGGAGGGAGATAAGCTCTTAATTTTTAATAAGGGCAGTTGCGCCTAATTATAAATATAGTTATTTTTTTTTTCTGACGACATATTTGATGTGTAGCCACCTTGTCAAGGGCAAATACAGGCAATACCTTTCCTTCTGTCTGTTGTGGAACTACAACTTTCAGCATTACCCATGTAGTTAGTTGGCCTGGGGATGCAGGGAAATGTAGTTTCACAACAAGTGGAGAGCCATCTGTTTTGTGATCTAAAAGCCAAAGGATTTTAAACTGTTTGATTGCACTCTGTTGTTTTGTCTTGTTACTATATATCTGTGCTTCTTACAAACATTCCTGGGTTCTTTTTCTATATTTTCGTGTTCTCTCTTTTATAGATATTATTTATTTTTGTGGCAGATTTGTTTAAATGTAAGAAAAAGAGCAGACCTAATCATTTGCACCTGCTTGCCCTCATTGTTAAGACTAAATGCCAGAAGGCCGTGCCTGGGATTGAGCTTTGTTATGAAATGGAATCCGATCCGCATGCCGACTGCGCTGCTAGAGCTGGCTAATATGCTGGGCATGCTGCTAATCTTCTTGTCCTCTGCAGCCTAGTAACGTGCGCCTCCTGTTAATCCCTAGGTACTAAAACTTTTACTTCACTTGAGGATAAAGGAAGTGGAAGTGAAAAAGGATACAGATGACATTGCTCCAAAACAGAAGTTAATGTCCTATAAAGATAAGAAGAAAAACCTTTCTAGGATGCAAAGGAAGGTAAAAACGTCAGCCGCTACGGGTTTACAATAACAGTGGCGGGCTGGAGGCAGCCACACTCCCTGTCATTTTTATTGGTGTATCATTATAAAGTGCAGCTGATACTTGTCATTATATGAATCACGGTAAATTGTGCAGTGTACCATTTTGCAAAAGAATAGACGACAGAGAAAGACTGAAGTCACCAACGTGAAGCAGTGACATTAAAGGCAACATTATCTTCTGAAAGAAGATGTTTGTTTGTGCTTTAAAGCAGTGTATATAGTTTAGTAAAGTAGAATAATAATTAAAAAAAAATAGATAAAAACATGCCTTGAATTTTAATGGTTACAATTTGTGCTTTGTTTTGCCTATTTACCAGTGCACTTAATTTCCCAATTACAAGCTGTCATCGTAAGAGAAAGATATAACTCCGTATCAAAATTGTACTTTTTACATTGTCGTTTCATGGAAACTAAAAATCTAAATTCATAAATCAAAAAGATTTGTTCAAAAAAAAAAAAAAGATTCTCGAGAAGAGAATAACCCCCTACAAATGTACAAAATGTTTTTTGACCAAACAGCCTTTCAGTTACTGGTTGATTGGGAAACGTGCTCCGTGGGGAACATCCTTTATAGTATAACTTATGTTAGTCCAGAACTGTGACTCGGCCAGAAAATTGATTTACTAACCCAGCGTTGTACATCATTTTAGTGGAGAAAAGCAGAAGAGAAATTGGAGCGAGAGTTGCTGGAAGCAGAAGCATCAGAAAGCAAGGAAAAGAAACTGAAGTTGGTAAGTTAGCCATTGGACTAACCAGTAAGCCTGATTGACAGCAATAATTAATCATGGTAGGATGCACTGCAGGGCAAGTTTAAAAGGGCACTAAAATCAAATCCCTGGGGGGCCCCCACAGTGCCTTCCCCTTGCCCCTCACCTGTACATATATATATTTTTTACATGGTCCTGGGAACGCAGGTGGTGTCAGCCTCGAGGGCCACAGTGCCTATCTTGCACCATGATCAATTTAGTTTAGGCCTATTTTATTTTCTTAGCTCTACCAATATCTTTACTAGCTACAAATGTGAGGCTTTACATCCGGCAGTGGTAAGCAATACATAGAATCCATTTTGTGATTTTGATCCCTTTCCCTTCTTTCTGGTGAACATGCTCAAGTCAAAGCAGTAAAGCAAGTGGATTTCTGTATAGCTAGATACCACATTGTTGTGGCCGGGAACCTGTTCTTTACAAAATGGCTGCAGCCAAGACGACAGATTAACGATCATAGTGTAGCTTGAAGTTCTATAATGCTTGTGATTTCCAAAGTATCCTTGCAGTTGTTCATGTTCAGTAAAGTATGGATTAAAAGTAGTGGGTGGTTCAGTTCTTTACATATAAATGATAGGAAGCATTTTATTAAACTTGCATGTGGGGATAATGTTCTGTAAAAATGAATTTCATGTAGATTTATTGTAGGGTGTTAGGGTGCTCCTGTAAACCAGAATGTAATAAATTCCTTTCACCAATCTGTTTACATTTGGAAGAACATGTCTGTCCAAGTAATCTGAATCATTTCATTTGTTTGGAAAATAGATAAATAAATAACAGTAGAATACGGCAGGGGAAAGAAACCTTCTATGGCTTTGTTGTACTGGACATTAAAGCAGAATTCTGCAGGGCGATTGAGTTCATTTTTTCTGGGTAGCGTGGGGGTGCTCATGAATGACTTATTGCATGGAGTCTAGTAAACAATTGAGGCTAAGTCTAGTGAATACATGACTTTTTGTCGCAGTGACATACTTTTTTCTCCCCCTACATTTTCCCACAGCACACTGAGACTCTGAACATTGTTTTTCTAACGTACTTCAGAATACTGAAAAGAGCACAGAAGTCTGTCCTCCTTCCTGCTGTTTTGGAAGGACTGGCAAAGTAAGTTTTCCTTTTGGTGTTAGGTCATCAGGATAGAAATAAGGTTGCGCGCAATAAACAAGTCTGTATTTTTGTGTTTCTCACTAAGAAATTTATTAAAGTCAAAAAGGCCGCTTTCGACTGAAAAATTTGATTAAAAAAATTCAAACATTATTGAAAATTCAATATTACGATATCGAATTTTTTTCTGTCGAAATTATCAGTATTACAGATTTTCCATAGAAATGAACAGATTGAAAAGTTTTGATCGAAAAATCAATATCACAAATATTTGGTAAAAATTCGATATCCGTTTGAAATTGTGGTAAACTAAATTTTTTGGTATAAATTACTATTCGATATTGCGATATCGCGTCAAAATGATCAATATTGCAATATCGATATTTTTTATTTTATTAAATTTCGCCATAACTGTTATTTATGGAAGAACACACAAGATATTTGACATGTATTTCATATGAGGTCTTGTCTCTAAGGGGGGGGGTTATTCACTAAGGTGTGAATTCGACTGTCGAATTCTCAAACAGCGGATTCCCATAACAAATCTGCAACAATTTTCCCACTGTAAAGTCGTGACAATTTTTTAATGTTAAGATTGCGACAATTTTCCCATAATAAAGTCGCGACTGCAACAATATTCTCATTATAAAGATGCGACTGCGACAGTAGCAGCCTATTGCGACTGTCTTTATCTGGCGAATTCGCACCTGTACGCAACAATTTGGACTTTAGTGAATAACCCCCTTAATCTTTTCTCACCATGGTTTTACTAGATTACCCCTGGTGAAGCATGTTTGCAGTCCTTAGAATTAAAGTTTTCCCTTAACGTACCTTTTGGTATGTTAGAAAAATTCAATCTTTTTTTTTTCAATCCTTATTTTTTGTGTTCTCATTCAGTCCAGCTCAGTTATTTCCAACATACAAGATCATTATATTTATTATACCTGTATTCACAGCAACCTGTCTGTCATTTTGTCTATGGACTGTTTACTGAAATAAAATGTGCACAGACCTATGAAGCAAACCCTTACAGACAACATGGCAGGTGGTTTGGAAATAAATGGCTTATGTTTTATCACCAGTTTGATACTGTTTTAACAGTGTGCCATAGAAAACAATATGACTAGGCAGGGATTTACTGACATAATAGATGGCTGCATCCACAAGGAAGTAAAACTCAAAATGATACAAATCAGGAATTCAACTTTAAAGATAAGTTACTTACTAGTAGTAGGGTAGGAATAACCCTACTTTAAAGATAACATGCTTGCTAGTAGTAGGGTAGGAATAACCCTACTTTAAAGTGTAAGTAAATCCTGTATATAAATAAAGCTCTATTAACCTACTGTCAAGCAATAAATCGATTAAGAAAATTCCTGACTCACCTCTTAACTATGCAGAGTTCATTATCCCTCTGCAACTGCATTGTCTCAGTGAAGGGTTTCCTGCTATGGGCAGTATAGAGTTAATGACACGCCCCCTCCTCTGACTTCTCTCCGCAGTCCACAGAGAAGGCAGATAAGACCTGTGTTATCTGCTGGACAGGTCTTATCTGGGCGTGCTCAGTGCTATAAATAGGCTTTTCACGTAGGAGAGGGGGAGGAGAAATCGTGTCTCTCTGTATAGTTTGTGTCCTCACTTGGGGGTCGGGGCTTATCAGCACTGCTCAGGAAGGGTCTGTACACAGAATGGGAGGGGGAGCAGGTCTGTTTCATTAAGAGGTGAGAATTCCTGATCCCAAAATCGTTTTTATATTTTAATGTTTAAGTTTAGGTTTATACTTTATTAATGTAAAATATATGTATAGTTTTGTTCATAACTTCACTTACACTTTAAAGATAAGATACTTATTAGTAGTAGGGTAGGAATAACCCAACTTTATAGATAAGATACATAGTAGTAGTAGGGTAGGAATAACCCAACTTTATAGATAAGATACATAGTAGTAGTGGGGTAGGAATAACCCAACTTTATAGATAAGATTCTTACTAGTAGTGGGGTAGGAATAACCACCAGGTGTCGCTGGTCTTATCATTTCCTTTGCTCTACTGAAGTTTGTTCTGGTCAATCTATGGAGTAGTGCTGTAATCCCCTGGGCACTTGAGCCATTCAGATAAAAACAAAAAAAAAACAACTAGTATTTTGCCTGTGTCTTGGAAGGCTGTTTAGGGGATCCTATGAATTTCTTTCCTGAAAAGAAGTAGTGATGGTCTAATGAATGTCAAGGAAAAATAGCACTTTACTATGCAAAGATGAAAATTGAATGTAACTTTTTTCTAAAGGACATACCGTAACCTGCACCACAATTCAATAAAAATTCACATTTCGATTAGCATGGCAGTTATTCACACTCAGCACATGTAAAAATGTGATCTTTCATGTTAAGTTTATGAATTGTGTAGCATTCTGTCTTTCTTATTTTTACTGATAGCAGCCATGTTGTTAAACAGACCTCACCCAGTCCTTTTGTCTTCTATGGTTCATTACATAAAGATTTTTATAGCCAAATAGCTGAATATCTTTCTATATACAATTTAGTATTTTTGGAAGCACAGATTGATTATATAAATAGTAACTGTAAATTTGAGGCACTTTCAGTTTTGGGTGTTACTTTGCTAAGAGTTGTATTGTGACTGATTTCCCACCCAATATATACTGTAAGTTTGCAGATTTCAAATTTGAAATCCATTTGTAACAATAGATAATGCTTTTACATGTTACACATAAAGTCCTTAGAAGTCGGTATGCTTAACTTAGTTTGATTTGTTTTATATATATCTCTAGAAGCTGGACATATCTATTTCTTGTCACCTTCAGATAATGATCTTTTCTGCTTTTCTTTCTTACAATTTAGTGAAAGTGTTCTGACATGATCGAAGCATGAAACATTACTTGGATTTGTTTTTGTTGTTTTTAGATTTGCTCATTTAATCAATGTGGAATTTTTTGATGACCTGCTTATTGTCCTTCATAAGCTGATTGATTCCGGTGTAAGTACGATACATATTTACATGATTTAACCCATGGTTCATCTGTCAGTCTCAACACAACTTTCATAACTTATTAGTATAAGTGCCCAATGTTGCCTGAAAAGGGTTCTACTGACTTTCACTACACACTCCATTAATAAAATAAATTCTCCTGGGATCTATTAAACAATATTAAGATAAACATGCACCTGCCTTTTGGGAAGTGGCAAATTGAATCCTCCGGGGTGGAAGCAGGGCAGCTACTGAACTTACTGTTCTTTAGTGACCATTTGACAATGCAAATATGTAGATGGCATGCTGTCTTACAAATCCAAGTAGTCATAGAGAATCTGGATTAGGGGTGCCCTGGTGACAGCCTCAATGCCAAAATTTAAGTTTACAAAATCAGCATGATTGCTTTGTTTTACATGACATCATGTAAGCTAAACATCACCTTGTACACTAATCAGTAAAGATTGATCATCTTTCTGCCCTGCTTCCAGTCCCGATTAACCCCTACATGGGACTGATCAGCTCAGGTTCTGCCCTGCTTCCAGTCCCGATTAACCCCTACATGGGACTGATCAGCTCAGGTTCGGCCCTGCTTCCAGTCCCGATTAACCCCTACATGGGACTGATCAGCTCAGGTTCAGCCCTGCTTCCAATCCTGATTAACCCCTACATGGGACTGATCAGTTCAGGTTCTGCCCTGCTTCCAGTCCCCATTAACCTACACATGTAATTTGATAGAAAACACTTTTTTTTTTTTTTTTTTTATACAGGCATTAGTGTCCCTTTGTCTGGATTTCTGATACCAGTGGTATACATATTCACCTCTGCCTAAAAATATATGTGATATTGTAAATAGGGGCAGTTGTTTATGAGGTCAAGTAATCTATAACAACCAATTGGCAACAAGCATTTACTAGTATAGGGGAGCTATAATAAAGAAAGCTAACCTCTGACTTGTTGCTTTGGATTACTAGACTTAAGTAAATGATTTCCTCTGTTGATACATTCACTTGAATGTCACTTAGACTGACTAAAAGGGTGACTTTTTTTTAAATTGAACATATCACATATATCTGCAGCTGCCAGATGTGTATCATTAATACAAAATACATGATTGTACTGTTTTTCCTTCTTCCTATAGGATCTAAATTACAGAGATAGCCTGCACTGTGTTCAGACTGCTTTTAATATACTTTCTGGCCAAGGTAAGAGGCCCACTGAATTTCTTCCAAACTATTATTCACATAGTTATTAAAACTAAAGTAACCCATATGTTCATGTGTATATACTGGAAACATTAGTGATTGGATTGAGAATGATTTGTGAAAAAGCCTTCTTCCGCAGAATCTTCAAAAAACTGAAAGAAATACAGAACGGCCAAATAATAGGTTCTACATAGAAAAAAAATCAAAACAAATTGACCGAAACTCTAGAAGAAACAACTAAAGAACACAAAAAACAACCGTCCGATAACCTAATGACAGAAATACAAGTACTTAGGACACAACTAGTCTAGCAGGCCATGCAGCATTTGCAGTGCCAAATACCAAGCAACTATTTTACGTATATGGAAACAAACCCCACACCTTACTAGTTAGGGAACTAAAAACCGGAGCTAATCAGTACCACATTTATACAATCAGAGAGAAATCAGGAACCACTACAAAAGACACACAAAAAAAATATTGGAAGCCTTCCATGAATTTTACTCCTATCTATACAACAATGACATAGCTAAGAAATCCCACACAGCTCTAACATCCCCGATTTTAACAAACTGGTCCCCACCCAGCCTATCAGAACCCCAAATACAAGACATGAAAAAGACATCGCAACTCAAGAAATACAACAAGCCCTATATAAACCATGAAAATCAGTAAAGCACCAGATCCAGATGGATACACATACAAATACTATAAAACTTTCTCAGCCTCATACCCCAACTGACTCAATTATTTCAAAGCTTTATATCAGGTCACGCCCCCCCCAACACCCGTATGCAGACAGCCGCTATATCTTTAATACTGAAACCTGGCAAAGATTAACTTTAACTGCAACAGCTACAGGTCCATATCCTTAATAAACACAGACCTCACACTATTCGCAAAAATATTAGTTAATAGATTATCACAAATACTCCCACATATACTACATCACGATCAAGTAAGTTTCGTGAAAGGAAGACATGCCGCAGATGCGGTGAGAAAAGCCATCAAATTAATAAACTACTCTAACCAGCATTAGTTCTCTCCTTAGATGCTGAAAAAGTGTTTGATAAACTAGACTGCAGCTACATGCACACAATATTAAACAAATGTAATTTACCAACCCCGTTCATAACAGGTCTACAAAACATATATCAAAACCCAACATCCTACATAACAATGATGGGCCTGACATCTGATCTAATACAGATAAAAAGAAGAACCAGACAAGGATGTCCACTATCCCACCTAATCTTTATTCTCTCTATCTAGAACCACTAGCTCAATATATTATAACTCACTCAGACATCAGGAGAATACAAATACAAAGCACAAAATAGAGCTATTCGTTGACTATATACTCCTAACAATCACAAAACCCACTATATCATTACCAAACCTATTCCAGACATTACAAACCTTTCAAGAGATATCTGAATACAAAATCAACCCAACAAAAATACAAGCCTTACCAATAAATATACCAGAATCTGAAATCTCTCAATTCAAAAACAACTTCACATTTAAATGGCAAACAGAATCTTCAACATATCTAGGAATACAGCTTAACAACGACATACAACTCTCTCTATAATGCCAGCTATCCAACACTCCTAAAACAACTAAAAAAAGACCTCAACCAATGGAACACCTACAACCTATCATGGTTTGGACATATAGCAGTCAGAAAAATGAATCTACTCCCCAGAATCCTATACTTCTTCACAACATTATCAATTTTGTTCCCCCCAAAAATAGCACAAGCCTTACAAAAATCAATATCATTCTTTATATGGAAGCTCAAAAAGCTACGCATTAAAGCCCACATACTTACCAAACCCAGAAGTATGGGAGGACTGGGAGTTCTATATATACTTAAAATGTATTATTCATTTTTATATAGCGCTACTATATTACGCACTGGTTTACGGAGATTCATAGACAGATGTATGTTTCTTGATTGTGGGAGGAAACCGGAGTGCCAGAGGAAACCCATGCAAGTGCGGGGAGAACATACAAACTCCATGCTGATGAAGTCCAGGGTGGAATTGAACCCAGGATCAAGAGCTGCAAGGCAGCAGTGCTAACCACTGGGCCACCGAACTCCCCAAAAATACCTGAACTTCACACAAAATCAGAACAAAAACTGGCAACACATATACTTACCGCAGCCAAAGCACTCATAGCCACCAATTTGAAAAAAGTAGACCTACCAGAAATCACACCCTTGATCACCAAAATAAAGCACCACTAAGCATTAGAACTCATAAAAGCACATACATAAGATAAGGTCTACGAAGAGGAGTGTTTATGGTACCAATGTAGCATATACTTAAGCTCCTAAAATTAAACAATATAACTGGGCAGAGCTTGAGAGGGATCACCACATAAGAAAACTCTATTTTATACCCTGACACAAAGTCCCCCCCAAAATTGCCTCTCACAAGAAGACCCCCCCCCCATCCACAAAAGAAGAATAATTCAGATATACAAAGACACAACAAAAGTTAAAAAATCTTTGCTTTATCGAATCATTTACAATGTATAAAGAGATTGTTATACAAAATTATGTCACTATTTTTAAAGGAAAAAATGTACAGTTAGTCCTTGGGTTACGACGGTCTCGAGTTACATCGTTTTCGTGGTTACGACGCTTTGTCCGAGAGTGTTTGGTGTAGTTATAGGTGTTAGAATAGGTGTTTGGATAGGCTAAGTGTTTGCAGTACAGTACTGTTATTATGGTACAGTACTGTATATGAATGTATGGTCCGACTTACATCGAAATTCAGTTTCCGACGCCGTGTAAGAACGGATCAACGTCATAAGTCGAGGACTACCTGTATAATGAAAACTAAAATACTATTGTTTCTGACTCTACAAATGTTTTTCTTTTTTTCTGTTCAACAAATACTGATACAACCTTTTCGAATAAAAATATTTTAAATAAAAAAAAAAAGAGAATGATTCATGTATGGATAACGTTCACAGCGATAAATTTTGTGAATTTGTAAAAGAATAAGCTAAGCTAAAAATAAAATTAATCCAAAATGAATTTCTCCCTTATGTAAACACATCATGCATACGCACAAACTGTCGCAGCGATCGCCCCAGTTTTTAACATTTCACTAGAGTGGGGCGCTGGCAAAAATTTGGCAGTGGGGCACAGCATGAGCCCAATTTTCACCATTGAGTATAGTTTATTTTTTGCTGTAAAGATTTTTTTAATTATGTGGTTGTGACCGGTGGGGAATGCAACAGGAGTAAATTTATGGTTCACTAGTATGATTGGTGTTTTAGTGATGGCCAGTAAGTGTGTATCTGCTTGTCTACACTACCCTTTCCTTTTATGTGTGAATATTTATACAACATGTACAGTTTTTACAAATGCACGCAAGGGTAACTTTTGTTAGAATCTGTTTATTTACCCAGATAAAATGTGTTTCTTTTCATCAGGAGATGTTCTCAATATTGATCCCATGAAATTTTATTCACATCTCTACAAAACTTTATACGGGCTTCATGCAGGTAAATCAAATACAATTATCATTACTTTCCTTTCTTGCATAAATGCTGGGTTTAAATTTTGTTTTCTGTATTATTTCTTCTGTATAATGACATTTCATTTTATTTGTTCATGTGTAATAGAGCTCAATTGCAAGTCAAAATTGCAAGTTAACCTAAATCAGACAAATCACCAGTTTAGATTGTAAGCTCTACGGGCAGGGACCTCCAACCTCTTGCGTCAACCCCAACCTGGCACTTAAAGTGATGTATCCTTGTGATATTTTACTTGTATTGTTTAATGCACTTTTCCCATGACTGTATTGTACTTGTATTGCTAAATTGTACAGCGCTGTGTAAATTTGTGGCACTTTATAAATGAAATTATACAGTTAATGCTGTCAGTTTGAACTCTCACATTTTAAATTCCTTTATTGTCACTATCCCATTGAGGTTAACTGCTTACTGGAAATCTTGCAGGCTTGCAGAAATATCAGTTGAACACCTTTCAGCATCTTCTTAACTTTGCAACAGCCAATCACAATCTACCTTACAAAACAGCATTTTATATATGTATAAAGCACCAACATATTCCCCTGTGCTGTACAACAGTCAATTACTGGAGAGATGGTACTTACAAAACAACCCACAATGCCTGCATCTGAATAGTGGTGAAAGTTGTAATGGCCTGTTTAAATGGTCAGCACTGTGACACAGTCCTTACTGAGAAATAAGGTTGGTTGCAGTGAACTGTTTTTGATAACAGGGTTAATCACTCATCTGTTTCCATTATGTGCTTTACAGAGGTTTTGGGGACTTCACCATAAAATTCCAAAAAAAACAAAACAATATTCTTTAGATTTTATTACACTGTATGCATCTGTATCCAATTAAATGTATTATATTAATATTGGATAACATGCTAACTACACTACACGTGATTGAGAAACAAAGATTGTAAATACTTCCCAGAAGCACTCATTTATTCAGGTTATATATTTATACCGTGACTTTTCTGCATGCGGCCCAGAAATCAGAATTCTGTTATGGTTTAAATGAGTTTCCTACTTTACGCAGAAAGTCTTTGGCATGATAATCTGGGATTTCCCGATTCCTTTCTTACTATAATATTAACAACTTTGGGCGCCAGGGGAATTAAATCATTTTCTCATGACCTTATAATGAAGTTGGAACCCATAAGTCATGGCCTTATCCTTTCCTTTACTCTTTCCTTGCCTCTGGGTTAGTGCTGTGTTTGTGAAATGCTTCTAGTGCCCCAGAGTATTCTATTATGGATACTTTGTTTATTATATGAAAAAGGACTGTCCAGCTAAAATACAACTCCTAGCATCTGGCAGTCAGGTAATGGTGGAATTCATAGTTTAACAACTAGGGTCACAAGATGGACAACAATGAAATATTAAAAGAGAACTATAGTCAGATTACATCTTTATATTTGCAGTACTATACCTTAGTGAGACGTGTTTCTCCCCTGTAGATGTGTAATAAATTATCCCGCTTTAGATGAAAGAGCATTGGAAAACTCCTGCACCAGGAAATGTGTGCGTGGACGTGTACCATCTAGTTTTCCACAAAAAGGTACCCTCCACCGGACATTTTTTCCTAATGTTTAATGTAATGGCTGCACACAAGTTAGCTTTCCGGAGTCCCAGACTCTTAATTTCCTACATTCCAGGAATGTAAACAAAACATGGCTAAGGAGGCCAAAAGGTCAGCACACTGCTTAACCAATAGCAGTTAGGCAACTTTTTCTCCTCATATTTAGCAGTGATATCACACACATTTCCTGGTGCTCTGTAAAAAAAATTAACCAGCTTCAGAATGAAACATCTACTGGGGAGAAAGGCTTCTCACTAGTGTAGCACTGCATATGTAAAGATGTAATCTGACTATAGTTCTCCTGTAAATATATGCATTCAGATTGCTAGGGAGGAGACCCTGTTGGGCTTAACTGATTATTCTGTTGCTAGACTCCTTGCAACATCCTATTTACATTTTGGAAAGGCTATACTTAAAGGTGTAGTCAGAAAGGGGATAACCAAAGGTCATCTGCCTAGGGAATAGCAAATAAACTCTTTTATGTATTTTAAGTCTTTATATGTATTGTGTAAGCTATTTTTTATTTACAGTAATAGACTGCTCTCTATCTATGGTATAGTGCTGTTACACAGTGCTTAATATTACTATTCTGTTATAAGAAATTACTTATGTGTAGGTGACCTAGATTGTATGAGAATGAATCAGAGAGGGAAAGATTGCAGATAACTCCAACCTAACATAATCAAGGGAGAAGCATAGATTTGTCAGGCAGAGACAAGTGGTACCTGGTGAGAGTGAAACCCTCTAGGTACTGTAGACATCCATAGGGCTGTGGATGCCTTAACTAGACGGGAATAACTGTTACAGGGGGAAGTTACTATCTATGGAAGCGCCAAGCCTACTGGCGGCTCCAGTTACAAATGCAGTCATACAAAAGAAAGGAAGCAGCATCCCCAGTCTCAAGCTTGTTAGCAGGATTCCATTCCAGACATATACCCATCATAATATTTCAGGTCAGAGACCCTTTCTGAGTGCAAAGAATTTTGTTAAATTCAATCATATTAATAATATGTGTCATGGTGCCCTCTAGTGGAGAGAAAGTGTATAAAGTGATTGGTTAAAGTCAACATAAAATTTATACAAAATTGCAAAGACCAAAGTTGTGTGTGTTTAGTTTGTGAGTGTCCATTAGATTAGGTTTGTGAAGTCAAAATCAATACTAATCCATAGTCAGTAATCATAATAGTGAAATGGAAAGTGTCATTAATTTAACACACTATAAAATAAATGAAATTAAAACTAAATTAAAATAAATGTCAGGAAATCTTACCAGTATCTTGAGACTGGGGTCACACTTTTCTTTTTACTTTTTTTTTGTATTTTTCCAAGTAAATGAGAAGGTAAAGACAAGGAGGAATATAACTTCTAGGTGTTCGTTGGCAGATTGAACCAGCCTGTAGCAATTAGTGGATAATGCAGGGCAGGATCTGTGTTATTCAACTGCTTATTGACCTTTCTGTTAGTTTTATATTTCTAATAAAAGTTCCATACATTGTGTTTACTGTCATCCCCATTCTGTTTCCTTAGCCGCAAAGATGCTGTTTATGTTATAACAACCCCTTTGTACCTTATACTCTTAAGTATAGGGATATATAGATGTCATAGGGCAGGGGTCTGCAAAGTTAAATGAGGAGGGAGCCATTTCGCTCCCTCCTCCAGCGACGACTATTTTTTAGTGAGCCGCAAAGGAGGAAGAGAGCACTTCTCCCAACCACATGACCTGCCGACGGCCAATCAGAAGAGGCATCGGAGGTCATAGGTGGGGCTTTGGAGGTGCGCTCTGAGCCACTACAATGCGGCGAAAGAGCAGCAAGTGGTTTGTGAGCCGCACATTGCTGACCGCTGTCATAGGGCATCTGCAGTTGTTATTCTTTGAATTAAAATGGACTCTTCATGGCATTGTCTATGCATTAGTCCAAATCGGTTAATCTGTACTGGTTTTATTCACATCTTCTTCTTATACATTCAATCAGTAGCAGGAATCCTGAATGGTGATAATAAAGTAGCCATACTTTAAATGTGTTTTGTACTGTTTGTGTCTGCAAGGGTCCATGGCAGAAGTGGCAGCATAACAGACAGTCCATAGCGTTTACACATGATTCAGTAAATAACAGAAAATAAATGCCTAGGGTAGGGTTTGTGACTACATTTCCTCTAAGTCAGCGGTTCTCAACCTGTGGGCCATGACCCCTTTGGGGGCCGAACAACGCTCTCACAGGGGTCGGGAACACACTGTGAAGCCGGAAGAGAGCACAGGTCCCTTTATGTAAGGCTTCCTGCGTGGTGACATCGGGCCCGAACACCATCACGTGACACACGTACGTGATGACGTTTCACATGACACGTGATGCAATGACATCGGGCCGTGACGTCGGTACCGGGGGTCGTGGTCTCAACTAGGTTGAGAACTGCTGCTCTAAGCCCATCTTTTAGTGCCGCCTGGATGTTAGTGCTACAGTATTAGGTCGGCTGATGGCAGCCTCAGGAAGATAGAAAGTAGTGATTGCCCCTTATGTTTACTAGGAAGGGAGTGCGTGCTCCCTGAGACCTGTGTGTGCCAGTAGGCTTATTACACCCTGTGTAACATGTGCCAGTTTTCTTTATTCTGTAACGAAACTCTTTGATTTCAGGTACAACAAATGATGACACAATGATAGCGCTGCAATGTTTAGAACTAATGCTTACAAAGCGCAGGAAACAAGTATCCCAGCAGAGGGCCCTTGCCTTCATAAAACGTCTTTCTACTCTGGCGTTGCACGTCCTTCCAAATTCCTGCATCGGGATCCTCTCCACTAACAGAACTCTGATGCAAGTAAGGATTGTATTATTACAGTACATTTATCATTTGCCGTGGGCACCCATTACGTGCTTTCTTTCTTGTTTTAAACATTTGCACTTTTGCAGAACTCAGTTTAATTCAGCAAATGCCTTCGATCAGTAACCACGTATCCTGCGCAATCAGTAACCACGTATCCTGCGCAATCAGGAACCACGTATCCTGCGCAATCAGGAACCACGCATCCTGCGCGCTCAGGAGCCACGCATCCTGCGCGCTCAGGAACCACGCATCCTGCGCGCTCAAGAACTACGCATCCTGCGCGCTCAGGAGCCACGCATCCTGTGCTATAAAGTTTCATTGAAACAAATGAAATGCTTTAATGATTACCTGGTTTGGTATTATTTGAGCTTTGCCTATGGGATGTTTTGCCTGATTCTTCATACCAGCAGTCCTGTCACATTGAAATTAAGACACTGGGTATCTCTATGGCAATGACGCAGTATTTGATGGGAATGCACAATCAAAAGCCATAGCGAATCATACAGACCACTGCCCATTCTTTTTAATGCCAACTGCAGCAAAATGCCTGGCGACTTTGCTAGACGTGTTTTACTGCAGCAAAACACCCCCAGCCTACTTTTATACGGTAAACCATGCCTGGAAAAACTGGCAGGTGTTTTGCTGTGACCGCCCATTGTAAACAGTGGATAGTGATGTTTTTGTATTTATAAGTGTTTTTGTGTTGTTAAAATGTGCCATTGTCATTGTACTACAAAAAAAGGAGTTAGAAACTCCTGTTTTTTTAAAATTATTATTAGTGCAATCTGATGAGCCTTTCAGCTCAAATTAAAATATTTGGGAAGCGTTCAATCCCGTTAATAATTTTATAAGGTTATGCTGATCTTGTTAACAAGTGTTTTACTGTTCTGGAAGCAAATGCCACAGAACATAATTTTAGTTTTTGGTTTTAAAATGTGTTTATTCATTAAAGGACATATAAAGCCTTATTTGAAGTTGTTTTTCCACCCCCTCTCCACTCCATTTTTCTTGTTTGTATTAAACTGGAGACTGTACACAAGAGTATGTGGTTATCCCAATGTGGATATATTTGCAGACCTTCCCAAAGACAGACATTCTGTTAGACAATGATTCCCAAGGAAGTGGCATCTACTTACCCGAACTTGATGAACCAGAACACTGCAGTGCTCAGAACACAGCCCTCTGGGAGCTCCATGCCTTGCAGGTAATTGGCTGATATCTTAATGCTTTTGTAATCTATACATCCTGTCCATTGTAATCATACCCAGGATTTAATTCAGTAGTGATGACTACCGCACAGATTTACATTTTGACCAATCAATGGCAATCCAACATGTTTGGAGTTACATTGGTCAGAATGATTTACAATGACTGTCAATAAAGCTAGAATGAATGAAGTTAGTGTGACTATAGGAGACTGCAACTTGTTTTTATTTTTTCTTATTGATCATTGTCGTTCTTGCCCCTGCAGATTTGTAACGCTATTAGACTTTTATTAGTAGAAATCATGTAAAATAATGACCGATGAAACTGCAGCAAAATGATATGAGTATACTGGACACACACAAAAAAAATCTAATGTACAATCCTTTAAGAAAATTTAACAAAAAACATTCTGTCATTTCCAGTTTTGGCCTATTAACATTTTACATATTACAGGGATCCCATCTAGCAGAACTGCTCACCTTTCAGACTTTCGGTGATTTTATGTGGCTTTCAGTCCGCAGCTGGTGTGGGTGGTCTTTATTCAACCAGGGATTTCTGATTGGGTGTCATACATCACTGTGCTTTTATTCAATTATGATTTGATTGCTGCTATTTTTGCAGGAAGTAGTGGAAGTCCATGTGCTTTCTATAACCTTTAAGCCTTTTGTATTTCATGTGTTTAAAATGAGCTTTTGGCCTACAGTTTGTTGTCTGTCAGTCCACCTCGATTCCTGTGGATTATTTATATGATGATTGTGACATAGTTTAGGATACCTGAAACCATAGCACAGTGACAGCGAACTTTTTCAGCACTGAGTTCCAAAAAGGTGAATTCACTCGCCAGCGACGTCCCCCAAAGTGCCGGCGCTGGTGAGTGATGTTATCACACCTGCGTTGGGGGAGGAGTGCGCCTACATCTGGGAAGGAGCGCTCCCCAGCGAGTGAGCGCTCCTTCAGTGTAGGCTGCTGATCCAACCTGAAAACTGTCAGATCAGGTCCTCTGCCTGCACCAAAGGGAGTGGTGGTGACCAGGGCTGTGGAGTCGGAGTTGGAGTTAGTTTTGGTTGGAGTCAGAGTCGGTAGAAATGTACCGACTCCGACTCCAGCTTT
>WMED01007779.1:0-17392 GCA_019650415.1 Pipa parva | reverse complement strand
ACAAAACAAAAATGAGGAAACTAACCTCCCTTATCCTTATCCACTCTAACCCAACTCCTGACAATATTTACAACTGCTCCAAAAGTCTGTTTATTCTAGTATAATATCTTCTTAACTGAGTTTAGTCTTGCTTGTGACCTGATAAAGAGAGGACAGACCTCTGGAAAGCTTGTCTATTTAAAACAACTGTTAGTCCAATTAAAAAAAAAAGGTATCACCAAGTATTGCAATACTCATTGATATATCTATCTATCTAAATATATATCTATATCTATATTTAAGAATATGAATGTAGAAAATGTACTGTTTTATTTCTCTCAATTCTTTGTAAAAAAATATTGTACTTTGAAGGCGGGCTACTAAAGTAATTAAAGGAATGGGCAAAATACAATACCAATCAAAATTAGAAAAAACAAATGAAGATAAAGGTCAGTAGAGAGATCTCACCCACAGTGTATTTATACCAAGAACTGTAAGTATAACAAGGGGATATTTTCTATGATTAGAGGAAAGAAAGTTTCTGCATCTACATAGAAGGGGATTTTTTACTGTAAGAACAGTGAGGTTATGGAACTCTCTGCCTGAAGAAGTTGTTATGGTTAATTCCATTAAAAAGTTCAAAACTGGTTTGGATGCTTTCCTTCAGTGTAAGAACATTACACATTATG
Source organism: Pipa parva (assembly GCA_019650415.1). Lineage (NCBI taxonomy): Eukaryota > Metazoa > Chordata > Amphibia > Anura > Pipidae > Pipa > Pipa parva. The sequence goes on along the minus strand of WMED01007779.1, from coordinate 16,724 downwards.
GGTTTGGGTTATGGGTTTTTTGCCTTCCTCTGGATCAACATTGCAGGAAAATAGGCTGAACTGGATGAACTTGTATCTTTTTTCAGCCTTATAAACTATGTTATCATGTTAATATGTAAAATTTATTATTTTTCTGTCAATAGTTAATACCTGAAAGGAGAGCTGCATATGTGATATAATATTTTCAGTTTATCAGATACCCATTTGGAATTTTTACAATATTTATTTAAAAGTTTAATACCATTGGCATTCCTTCTAACTTTTAATCATTTTATGATCTTATTAAAAAGGTTTTCAAATAATCCTTTGACGGAGCCCAGAGACTATTTAAGACTGATTTTCCTCTTACAATATTGATATACAGTAAGTGAAAATTCAACAATATTCATTTGAGATCTATTAAATTAAGCCACTGGGGCATGTCTAAGTTTCAAAAATGATCTGACAATGTTATCCAAATATAAATGTTAACCCAGCTGAATGTCTGAGTAACCATGTTCAATGCTAATAGCACAGTGTTATCATAAATATGCATACCTGAGGGAGAATAGCATATTTGACTTTTTTAACTAGTCACACATTTCCAGAATACATTTATGTAATGAGATTGGCTTAAGAAAAAAAGTGGGACACTCTTTAAATAATTTTATGATGTTATATAATATTTGCCTTAGACATGCTGTGTCTATTTTTACTTTGGTTTGTAAAACTTAAGCAACAATCCATCTATGCCGCAATAAAAAAAAGTGTATTTTATGTAGATATAAAATATTCTCTAGAGGAATATGTACCTTCGTCCCACTACCCTCATGAATATTGTGTTTTCATCAAAAAATTCATTTGTATCTTATTTCAAGAAATTCTAGATATGGTTTAGTGATGCTCATTAAAAAAAGACATATTACTTAACTGGTCACCAGAACTGGAGTTGGTTGTTCTTTCTTCCAGACTTGCTTTATTTTTAATATGATTTTAATGACATTCTGTGAACTGGACATTTGCCTTAGATGCAAATTATCTACTCTGATTTTGGTTATTATTATTATCTGTGTGTACCTTGTATTAGAGAGTTTCATGTATTAGTGTGTCAAAGTCAGTCAAATAGAAGTAGGATGCTAAGTCATGCAGAATAATGTGAATTCCTTCATTGAAGAGCAGTAACATCATCCTCACCATACCCCACTAACTGTATATAAGTGAATAATACATCTGTTTCTATGTCACCTTGTCTCTAGTTCATGTTAAGTAGTAGACTAATTTAGTTGCAATCATCACTGTTATTTTTGAACAAAAAATACCGGAACCCTGCCATCAACCCCCCAATTCTTCTCTCTGATGTGGTTCAGTAAAACAGGTGATTTCAGTGCATTTCACCTTGTCAAATTTGTGACTGCGACAGACTCAGACGCTTGGTCGATAGTCAAAGTACCTGTGCATGTGCACGCAAAGTGATGCAAGGTTATCCTTAAGACTGTGACTGTCACCCAAATTAGACACATATTTGCCACATCACAGAGTTTTCTCAATAAGCAAACATTGGAAAATGGCAATGAACTGTGTATTCAGAGCTATATGGGACTATTCAGCATTTAGTCAATAAGGCCTTATGGTCTCCTCATTATTAAAAGACTTCTAACAAGTCCCAGTGCTCACCTCACTCACCCTAGCTGTTCACTATTGTTAAGGGTCTAAAGAAACGGTAAACTGTAGGAATCAAATCAGTTAGAAAATTGTGAATGCTTCCCATAATCTTCCCAAAGGGTTTAATTGCAGTATCACTGAAAAAGCTCCAGTAGTGGAAAAGTCTTCTGCAGGGACACACATACATTTTTACCAAAGACAATGTCTTGTGGGTCATTTACATTTTCATTTTGAAAGAGTCAGCAGTGTAAACAAAACAAAATAATATTGACATTAGCTTTTGCATTTTGCAGGCTAAAAATCAGGAAAAAAAATATTTTTTTTGCTTGTTTTGGGTTTTTTTATTTACCTTGCATAAATGTCACTAATTATTTCCCAGGTAAGGCCAGGGCCACAGTAGGGTGGGGTGTTATTGACTAAAGTTCAGATAGTCGCATAATAGTCTGAATTCCTGTCAATTTGCTGCTTCCCAATTATTAGCTTAACGAGCGATCTATGATGTGGGGAAAATGGAACCAATTGAAGATAAGGAATAATTGCAGCTAATTGAGGAAGAGTTATGATTCAATGCTAAAATAAGAAAAAAGAGAAAGAACATTTGCATCAATGAATCTAAACACCTTTTTTTGCTTAAGACCCACACTCATGACTTCAACATTAAATGTCCGAAGGATGGAACACCAAATAAAGGTTGACTGTACCAACTGATGTAGCAAAAGCAGTAAGACTGCTTTTGTCATTTGACAAACTCATCAGGATATCCTAGCATGTTAACAGCAGACTCTTGATGGGATCATAGGTAAATGTACTGCATTTCTTTAAGTTATCTTAACTCACATAAATGTGACGTGGCCCTAACAGATAGGTCAACCAACCTTATCCAAATGGTTAATGTTATGCACCAGTAGTCTCCTTCTCAGTGGTGGTAGTCTTACCCATCAATCAAAGGAGACTTTTCCTAATATCTCTATTTTGTAGTTCTTATATTTTTAGCTTAATCCAATATGCTATGCTATGCTATGTTCTCATGAATAGGGGTTAAATGATACTAAAGTTTTATTTTTTTCTAGGAGAACTAACTTCATATCTTCTTGGTTTGCTTGGCCTGGAGTTAATAAATGTATTTACCAAAAAGCTACACAGTACATTTTTTCTTTTCTTTTTTTTTTTGTTTCTGTAGAGAGTTTTGGAAATTGCTAAACAGCAATCTTGATACAAGTTTGAGTATGTCATGTAAAATAAATGACTAAATATATTGTCCAACATAAGCCATTGTCACTTCACATCTGAACAAAATGAAAATGTTTTCTTTTAAAACAAAAAGTACAACAGCTATGGATAAAATGATTTGAACACTGCCTACCGCAATTCAGAACGTGACATCTCAACATGATAACACATTAAGACTAATTTATAATGACCATTTTGAGAAATGTAACAGAATAAATTCACTATGCGGGTCAGCACTTTGGTTGAAGGCATTTTTGGGCCTTGTTTTAAAGAAAACATGTAGCAGAAAGGGAAAATGCTAAAGCAAATTTGTAAAATAAGAAAGTGGACAAGTAATAATTTAATTAGTCAGCACTGTTATTTTAAGGTTGTAATAGGGCAGGCAAGTAGAATACATGTACTATAATTTATTATTTCACAAGCTGCAAGACATTGTATGTTGAAGAACAACACTACACAATGCTCCAATTTTAAATTCAAAAAAGTAAATAACAAAGCGTAACTGATGAGAAGATACGAGAAAGAAACAATGTCATCCAGTCTTTTAAGCATATCAATTATTTTTGCCTGAGAATGTCAGCAGAGCCAGAGAAGCCAGTTAAAATTACTTTTGGTAGTTCAACATTTCCCAGACGTTCAAAGTTGAATGTCTGCATTATGAGTCACAATAACTGGAAAAAAGAATTCATATTACATTGTCAAACATTCATATCCATCTTTTGTGTGTTCAGTTCATCCTACCAGGATACTAGAAATATACTAGAAATTGAACAAAGATGAACTGTCATCTCAAATAGGTATACTTGCTATGCTTAAAGGAATTCTAATACCACTTTAACTAAAGTAATTAATTGGAGCAGTCCTCCTGATATCTATTTCACAAATGACAGCAGTCATGCCTAAAAGGGAGTACTATAGATGAATCTCTCTTGCAGACTCAACCATCTGTAGGGCCAAAAGAGAAACTTGAGATGCAAAGTAGGATAACTAATACAATGCAAGCTGTGTTGTCCCACAGAGACATGACATGTTGGTGTTCATTCTGTTATAATTGCTATATGATACAGAAAGCAATTGTTTGTAAAAAATAGTAACATATTTTATAAGTCCAAAAAAAGACACAGGTCCATCCTGTTCAGACTATAATCCTTCAATTATCCTTCAAAATATGACTCTAGAAAATAGTTAATTATCCTCCTCTTAGGGAAAACATCATTCCCCCCTCCAAAGAGAGGGGAGAGGGGAGAGAGAGTAATTCTCTGGATCAATAACCCAATAACTCCAGTAACATAGTGCCCTTAACTTACTTTGTATAATATTCCTACACTCAAGAAAGGTATTTAGGGCCTTTGTATGTTTGTATGTATGTATAATTTTATTTATAAAGCGCCACAAGTTTACGCAGTGCTGTACAATTCAGCAATAAAAGTACAATACAGACAAGGGAAAAGTGCATTAAACAATACAAATAAAATATCACAAGGATATATCAAATTAAGTGCTAGGTTGTGATTGACACAAGAGGTTGGAAGTCCCTGCCTCATTGAGCTTACAATCTAAGTGGGAGCAAGACTTACATACACAGATAGGACAATAAGAACTGTAGAGTGTGTTGAGACATAGGTCCATAAATGCAAATAAATAGATCAAAATAGATATAGATAAATACAGTAAATTAATAATAGATAAGTACAATAGATATATACAGATATTAAACATAAAAATTATATATAAAATCAATGAAAATTACTTTGTGCACCCTTTCAGTGAATTCACCATAACAACATCCTCAGGCATGGAGCTCCACAGTCTCACTGCTCTTACTGTAAACAACTCCAACTCATTGTTGATTCAGAAACTTTCTTTCCTTTCAACAGAAAGGATTCTCCTTTGTTCTAGTTATAATCCTTCTGAGTACTGCAGTCCAAAGATTCCATTTGTTGTTTAGGTGGCTACCTTTGACCTCTCTCAAGCTCTGCTTAAGCCAAAACTGTACACAATATTCCATGTGTGGTATCTCGAGTGATCTGTAAACTGTCCTGTCATCATATGCATCTATGTCCCTTTAAATATACCTCATGACCCTTTTGCCCTGGCAACAGTTGCTTGACACTGGTTGCTACAGTTTAGTTTACTGCTATCTAAATGTCCTTTTCCATATCTGCTCAGGCCTTCACCTTATCCAAATCCAAGGGATTTGACAGGGATTTAATTCAATCCTTCCTGTTTGCCAAAGATTTATTGACTTAAAATGATTAATGTATATTGTGATATTACTCCAGTAATAATCATAGATTCATGCCGTATGTCAATAGAAAAGAGGATCCTACTTCCACACAACTGCCTGTAGTTTTCAAAGGTCACTTCTTTGAATGCATCCACCCATATTCATGTATATAATGTAAATTGAAGACAAGCAGTATATTCTCTATGAAAAAGGGCATGTATGCCGAAACATGTCATGATGTACTAAATAAAAGCACAGTAGTTATACTACATATTGTCTGCACTGCTTGCACTGTATGTCTTCAAGTAAGCTTACATGTATATGGTAAGGGTGGTATGGTATGGTATGGTATGGTACTACTGTGTCTGACTGGTAGCCATAAACTCCAGGTAAGCTATTACTTGCTTTGGAGAAGAGAACAAGATAACTTGATATTTTAGTAGCTGATTCTCAAAAAACTTTCACTATTGGAAGCTAAAATTGTGAAAACTTGCCTTCTGATTTCTGCCTTGTTACCACTAAGTAGCAAACTAGCTTTAAGCAGATAATCATGCATGAAAAAAGGGACTATTAAATAATTTTTCAATGCAATTTTTTTTCTATATTGACATCCCCTTTAAAGACGGCAATTACAGTATAAATGAAATGCTGACTGAAACCCAGTATGGAACAGGAGCATGTTAATGCAAACCAGGAGTTTAAACTGCTTGTTTGATTTAAAACCTAGGTAGAGGCACACAATGCTGCTATGGCAGCTTAAATATTCAATGAATGTAGTACAAGTGCCACCACTGGTCACTAAAAAGAAGTTAACTAATTAGAATGGGAATGAACATGTTACTAAGGATTATTTAAAAGACCAATTATACTGTATTTTAGACCAATTGTCTAATGTAAAAGCATAAAGAAGTCTAACAACAATACATGTAACAAAAGAATGTAAAAACTCATTAGCTCCTGCCAGAAAGTAGACTTTGTTGTAGTAGTCAGTCTACCACCATTTGCTGCATTCTTACATTCATACATATTATTCATACATAATCTGACTGAATATGGGGCAAGCTCCCCAGCTTCTGTGCTTCATTGAGCACATCTATAAGCACTTATTACCATTGTTTCATAACTTATATTAAAACAAGAGCTGACAAGAACATTTCTATTGGAAATTACTGTGGAGTTTATCATTCGTATTCCTTAAAGGTTATATATAGATTATCAATGCATCTCCAATAATTCTGTATTTTCAGGAGGAAAAATTTTTCCATCATATGAATTAAGAGAAATGAACTATAAAAGAACAGAACAAGACCCTTAATGGCTGCTTACATCATAAGGGCAACATCCCTTCACAGGGAAGAGAAAATTGTGGACTTCATATCCCACTGACTACTTTTATTTGAAACCATTTGATGATCCAGTCCCTGCTGTCAGTGTACAAAATGTTTTCTCTTTGCTTAAACATATTTATACATAAAAAATAAATTGCCAGTGACATGCTTATTTGACAGAGACAATATTCATAGATTCAAAGAAAACAGACGTATCTACAGTAGTTCAATTGGTCAAATATTTTGAAACACAGTAACTCACAATCTATCAAGCTCAACCTTTCTGAACACATCTTCATACTAAACCTTCATCTGGACCTGCTGCCAACTCAGGCTTTAGTCCATCTGGCACAAAGAAAGAGTGAATTATTAATGCACTCCAAATATTAAATAGTATTATGTACTGGTATATCTGAAATGCTAATGCAGATCAATTAAGCATCATCAAATCCATGGCTAACAACACCCATAGTATAAATGAAACTAGAATATAATCAGATACAAATAAATAAAATGAATCATCTCAAATACTTAGAGTCTTTATAAAAATAAAGCATAAGGTGCCCCCTTTCAAAAACAAGCTAACTAATAAGTGCAAGTGTGGCATCTCAAATAAAGTATCATTTTTATGCAACAATCTTTTCTGCATTATACAAATAATAATGATACCACAATGTCAATGATATGGAATAGCACAATTACAGCTTGCTGGTTAAAATTATGTGCTTCCAAAAGAATCATGAAAGATAGTTCATTATATAAATCTTTAAGATCAGGAGGAAGACGACCTCACAATGACAGACATTATTGCTCACAACTTCCAACTTCCTTTCTCTTGGCGTCATCCAAGGTATAATATACAGGGCTCCTTGTACTGAATTCATTTACACTGTTGCACTTATTATAGGTCACATCTATTATCACAGTTTTTAGGGCAATTCATGAAACACGGAGTGCCCACAGGGGTTATACCCTTATCACCACCTGAACAAACCCATCCTGTGCAATTAATCAACGCTGGGAAGTGCTAATCTCAATAGTGGTAGAAGTGGTAATGTCAAATACTTGTTGTTATAGAAATACTCTGTTATAGAAACTAGGGGACAGCTTCAAATGAGGTAAAAGTGGGGTCAAATACCTTATTGAATGGTCTCCAATGCTGAGGTGCAAGAACAGCCAACAAACATATTGCACTTGGCATTTCATAGGATATATTCCTTTCCAGTTGTTGGCTACAAAATTTATGTTGCTTTCCACTATTATTACTTGAAAATGTTCCATCCCCTATTACTTCTAGCTTTAGTTCTGTCATTGTGTATCACACATGCTGTATTGCCCATCCATTATTCTATTGTAAGCAAAGCCTGCCACCTGGGAGATTTTCCACTGGTGGGCAGAAAGACAGAACTCGTTTAGGGACCCATGTTTAAAATATAATATTGTTTTGCAAGAAATAATTGGTAATTAGAGACTAGACCCCATAAAGGACATGATGATTTTGGTGTTGATTTAATTGTCATCTTGGATGGTTTTGTTTAAGTAGCTTTTTAGTTGGCTGCTGTACTTGCAAAATTTTGATATCCGCTTATTCAAAAAAAAGCAGCTTTCTCCTCCAAATTCTCAGTCAAGTGGGCAAAATTTATTAGAGGTGATCAATCGATTGAATTTTCGATCGAAATTTTGAAATTTCAATCAAAACTTCAAAATCCAACTGAAATTTTGATCAAAAATTCGATCGATCGGTAAAATTTACAACTTTAATAAATGTTGCATCTTTCTTATTATCTTGATCTAAACTGAACAGCAAAAGAAAAATCATTACAAATTCAATAAATACAATTTGCTTGGCCTTAAAGATGGTACATTTGTGTAAATTTGGGGTAAAGCACCTTGACAAAAAGGGAATAACTTTGGGTAAAGCACTCTCTCAGATCTACAACATTATTTTAGAAAAACAAGAAAAATTATTTTGTACATTTAAGGCCATGACCCCACTGGCTGTTTTGTAGCTGAGCTGGAAAAAATAGCATCTATTGTTTCATGTGGGATAATCCACACAGGCTATTTTAATTGCACCATAGACAGTCATGAGCCTAATTAAAAACATTTTAATTCAACTATAAAACAGCCAGAGTGGCGCTGGTTTTAATTCATTAAAAATAATAACTCTAATTAATTGCAGAGTCTAATTTATCAGTAAAAAAATGACAAAATGCTAGAGACATGTTGCATTTTTCAGTCATTATACTCTCTTTAAAACTTAAAATTCACCTTAGGTAAGAAAGCCATTTGGTATACTTTATTTCTTCCACCAGTCATTCAAATGTTGTTCAATATGCATGAAGCTAAGGTGGCTGTCACCAAAGTAAGCAGTTTTCAGGACAATGTATTTGTGTTGCATACCTTGTTTCTCAGCCCAAGGGAAATAATACATAATAGTATAGTAGAATACCTTATGACAAATAGATACACTTGACAAAATAAATTCAGTGTTTTTCTATGTACTTTTTTGTCAAGAGTCTCATCTTTTGTTCATAGTTTGCACATCTATCAAATGGTTTCACTCATCACTTGGATTTATTTGGGGGCCATAGAGACTTTTGAAAATGACATAGTTACTTTGAGATTATGTAGACTTTGAGACGATACGGTTAATTTTTGTATAATGAACAGTTATATACTTGAATTGCAGAGTCCATAATGATTAAAAAAAAAGCAGAACTGAAATACCCCTTCCCCCTCCTTCCTCATGTGGTCAACCCCTTCCTAAACAAACAAAAAAAAAAAAGACTCATTAACAGGTTGAATGTTTTATGTTCTTTATTCAATATAAATGTTCAAATGACTCAATTTCATTGTCTGAATGACTCAATTACAAACAATGTAAACCCTCATAAAGATTTAAATACAAATATTTATTAAGAAAAAATCAGAACAGTTTTTGAGATAAAATCTTGTCCATGGACTTAATAAACCACAGGTATTGGCTGCCTTTTAGTATCTAAATGAATTGCTACTAAACACTGTATTATCTATTAATATTTGATATTAACGTATGAACTATGAACTTAAATGAACTAAATCCTTATCTGAATTAAGCTACCTTTTTATTTTATTTTTAAATTTTGAGTTTGCTAACTGGATCCTCATCCACCAAGATAATGATCATCATGTAAACCATGATTTTCAGCTTCAGATTAAAATAACAAATCCTTTGTGTAGTGAATTAAATAACTCAGTATTGCTTCTTATGTTCTCTTCTAGAGGAGGAATGTTTATTCAATAAAATATACATTTAAATTATATTGTCCTTCTTTGCTCTGGAAATAAAATGTAACTTGTTATTGCAGAAAACACTGGGTGAGTCTTTAATTATAAATCTGATTCCCCTTTACACTCTTGAACTAGATGATGAACATCAATTTCTATGATCCAATTTCAGTTTAGTATGTACACTTGATGAAAGCCACTTTCTCAGCTACATTGATTGCTCACATTACTGCTGGAGGTACTTCAGATTAGGCTGTACAAACTTCCATTCATGTTAAAACCCTACAGCTACATTGTCCCAGTACCTAATTGACTTTGGCAACATATCACAATGGTCATGATACCTCCTTCCATTGGTTTAATCTGTGTTCTTGTGGTGGTGAATTGAGTTTAATTTTTGACTCATTCCATTCTCCACAAGAACCTAATAACTGCAGTATTTCTGAAGGTGTTTTCCATTGAGATGTTCTGACTTCCTTCTTCCACTATGTACAGTTGTAGTTTACAATTGATTTCTTAAATCTAAAAGAAGTTTTGTAATATAGTAGAGGTGAATATATCCCTTCTGCCTTCTACTCTTGAGAGTACAACTGCGGTTCATCTGCACAAATTTTTATGGTATAATATCACTCATAATAATTTAAATTATTTGGCTTATACTAAAGGTCTCACAGTGAACAATTTTGCAAATATACCAGTAAGAACCAAGCTTATATGTTTTTTTGTCTCAGTTGCACTACATGTATTTTCACTGTTAAGTATAAACATCAGCAGAAACTCATTTTACTGTGAAAGCATCTTGTAGTGGGATATTTATAGAAGTCAAAAAGTTTTTTGACCGGTTAACCACAGGGAAATAACAGTAATATATCAATTTTCATAGTTTTCACCTATTAATAAAGCAATTAAGTCTAATTTTCAGAGCTACTCACCCTTGAAAAAGGTTTTATTGAAATTTATATGCCATTATTTACAAAAAAATATCCAGCTGTATAAGAGCAAAAAATAAAATGTTTTTGAAATAAAATGATGTATGTTTTTGTTCTAGTTATAAAGGGAAATGGTTTACATAGGGAAAATGTTGTTAAAATATTTTTTATTTTAATTATTTTAATTCTTTGACTTATTAAACCACATTGTTGGGGAAGGTTATAAAACCATTTATAATATCTGCAGGCATGCACAGTGAATTCTGCAAGGTTGAAGCTAGGTTTAATTTCTCACATGGTGAAAACACTTTCTTCATTATAAGAAAGGTCCTTGGCCTCTTCAATTTATCTGTAAATATGCACAGTGACTTTTACAGCCTGTTTTTAAATATTCTGTTTCTTCTTATTTAAAATTAGGTAACTGAAGAAAATTGTAATTTCAGTAAACGACAAATTGCCTATTGAAACAGCTTATTAGAATTGTTAGTGGTGTGTTTGGCAGAGTTCCTAATGGGAAAAAAAAAATAAGTAAAAAGAGGAAAACATTTTTAAATCAAATGTGAAAAGAAAATAATGCAGTTGCCAACTTGCCCTATAGCACCTGCAATGGCATGGTGGAGACTATAACCACTAATTTTTTATTGCCTCCATCAGTATTTAATAATAGAACCTCCAGCTGGGAACTATCATTCATCTGCACCCGCCATATCTGTTTCTGCAGTATCGAGATAGGTGAAACTGTTATTCCTGTTACCCATAAGCAAATTTGTTTGCTACCTTCCCTAATCTCTGATCCACTATACAGTTTAGATCACAACATTCAAGAAATAGTAGTGACTGAGGATGCGAAGGAGAAACCACTTCTTCTGTTTTGGGGAATTTGGATGATGATGAGGGGGAAATGATTGATAAATAGATGAAAAAAAATTTCTGCACTGCAATAAGGTTGAGGAGTATTTGATATATTGCAAGTACAGCAGCCAACAACAATCCTGCCTCCATGTAAGGATAAAGATAGCGAGATGTCTGGAAACATACATTTATTTGTTAAGGCAAATATAAGCCTGAAAAATACTGTCAAGCTGTTTGCCTAATCTGCAAGGAAGGACACTGTGACTCGAAGAAAAATGTAGATCACCTCCTCTGTGTTGTGACATTTACCATGGGTGCATCTTCCTCAACTTTCGAACCTCTGTGCTGACAAGTCACATCAAGATTCTCCATATATATAGTGGTATCTTCCCTTTAACCTTCAGAAACTCTAAGGGCGGATTTAGTCCGCCCGAAGTTAATTTCTGACCGCACGTGTGGTATTCCAATCGATTTGCGATCGCAATTCTGATCGATTTGCGATCGCACGATCACAATCGCGATCGATTTGCGATCGCACGATCGGAATTGCGCTCGATTTGCGATCGCACGATCGCAAATCGATCAGAATACCGCACGTGCGGTCAGAAATTAACTTCGGGGGATCGTTTCTCCCTTAGTAAATTTCGCCCTTATAAGAGTGATGCTGGCGAAAGTGAAGATTCTATGAAAAGGCTTTGTCAGTACAGAAATTACTTCCCTAATAGCCTTACATGTCCACCTAGCATTTGCTGTCAACACATTGAACTAAGAAAATGAAAGTAACGTATACATGGTATAAGTTCCCATTACAGTTTTATTTCTCTCAGAATTCCACATATGTAAAGGGAAAAAAAGAAAGACATTATAAAATTAATTACAGGTGTAGTAACTTCTATTATTTGCCTAATGACTATTTAATGGACACTTGGTATTTGAGCACAAGTGAAAAGTCATTAGATAGGAGTTTTCCCCTCACTACCACATTACCCTCCCAAGCAAGACATTACTCCTGTAGCACAGAAGAAGAGTTCATTCAATGGCAAAGTAATTTGTGTATTGATTGATTAGAGAAGAAGCATACAATATTAAACTTGCTAGAGAAATTATAGAGTGTTCTAGAACAATGGCTTCCACCATCTTAGACTCTATTCACTCTGAGTGATATCAGACATCAGTGCTAATATTGTGTATGACTTACAAATGGGTAAATTCATTGCTTATGGTGCTTTGGTTGCATAGAATTTAAACAAATTTCCTGAGTGTGTCCTCAAATTAATTAATTAAATTAACAAGCAAAGGGTCATATTCTGCAAACTGGCTGGTGCTGAACTTGACAGAAACTGAAGGTACAAGCCTAAAGAGACCCACTAAAGAGCTGACACTCCACGAAACAGAATACTAGAAAACAGGAACAGAACTTGAACAGAATTCACATGAAAAAGATCCCTTTAATGCAGACTTGAAACTGAACAGAACTTGAACAGAATTCACATGAAAAAGATCCCTTTAATGCAGACTTGAAACTGAACAGAACTTGACACAGGATACAAACAGGTTCCTTCTTTCCACTAGTGATGTTAATTAGTTAATGATCGAGTACTGCTGAAGGCAGTGCTCAGCTTTTTGAATTTGCTGCTGCTGATGTCATCCATGACGTCAGTGGCTCCGGATTGGCTGATCCAACCTGGAAGTGATGGGGAGAGCTGTGTCTCTGCAGCACCTGCCAGCACTCAGCTGGCAGAAGTAACGAGCAGTGCGTGCATGCAAGCACTGCTTGTTACAATCAGTTCAGGGTTGGTCTCAAAGTTTAACCTGATTTTGCCTGCCAGTTTCATATTGATTCTTATGAATTTACTTACAAATCCATTGTTAAATGTGTGAGTGAGCCAATAAAGGATTACGAGTCACAGAAACCCATAAATGTAAATACAGATTATCCCTGTGATTTAAAGCCAAGTACATTATTATGTAATGCCAAGGTGAACCGATACAAAAATAAGAACCACAAAACTGCGAAGCTACAAAATATTCAGCTGAAAAATGACAATTATGGTCCAGTTCTGGGTCTATGAATTTAAGATTCTACTGGTTAAATTTATATAAATTGGGCTTAAAATTTTCATTGAGTTCTATGTGTTAACTGCACGAGACAGAGGATATAATAAGGATCAATCTTATACATTAAAATATTTTTCTAATCTCTGCTAGGAATGACTCTTGTGCCTTGCAGATGCTTTAGGTGTAAGCACCGGCTTTTTCCTCCAGTTGATTGCATGCCTTTATTATGTTAATTTGTTGCTTTAATTCTTCCCCATAATAGAATGTGTCACACCATCAAAAAAACTTGGCAATAGAAATTAATTTTAATAAAAACTACACAGAGCATATAATCACAATGTATTACTTAGAGTACCATCAGTTAAAATCATAATCTTTTAAAAATCCCACTAACAGTACTACCATGGTTAAGCCCAAAACAACTTAAAGACACAGAAATAAAGAATCCTCTTACCAACTTTACTATACAAATATGGAATATGACTAATTCATCTCAACAAAACACTCCTATGACTGAATACCCGAGCATGCATACCCCGATCCTTTACAACAAAGACTTCCTCCTGGATGGCAGCTTCATGAGTTCATGGTCAACAAAAAACGAACCCTTCTTATATAATTTGCTAGAGAATGGCAAACTCAAACCTCTAACAGCTCTCATCAGCACAGAACAACCCAAAACCATGGAACACTATAATTATCAGCAACTACAACATCTACTACAGAAACAACCATGGAAAGACATTAGTTCTAAAGGGACAACATCATTTGAAAAACTCATAACAAATCCCTTCCTAACAAAAGGTTTTTTGACGTTTGTCCACAAATGCCTTAACATTCCCCCAGAAGAAAAGAAGCCACCCCATATTCTCAAGTGGGAAACAGTACTCAACACAGTCTTTACTGAGAAACAATCCATACAAATCACACACTCTTTACACTACAGTGTCAACTGTAAAAAAACTAAAAGAAACCAACTACAAGACCTACACGAATTGGTACTTAACACCATCCAAGTTAATTAAAATTTTTCCAAATCACCCGGATTTATGCTGGAAATGCAATCTCCCAAGGGCAGATATCGTTCATATATTCTGCACATGCCTAGTGATTCAACCTGTATGGCAACAAATTAAAAGCATTATGGAACAACAACTGGAAGTAGACTTAGACATTTCCCCCCAAGCAATTATTCTACAAAAGCCAACAACTAGCTTTAAGCTATATAAAAACTCCCTACAAGCAATAACCAATAGCGTAATTAAGTTATTAATTGCACAAAATTGGAAAAACCAAAACTCTCCCACTATCAAAGACTGGCGAGATAAAATGAATGAAATTTACCGCTATGAGGAGCTCTTAGCACAAGATCCAGAAAGCCATCAACGCTTTACATTCATTTGGTCTCCCTGGATGAAGTTTCAAATCTCACCCAGATTCAATACTTTATATTGATATAAATCTTAAATACATGGGGTACCCCCTGGAGACTCGCTCTGTCTTCTATATGCTCTGTATAGGAATTATACGATTCTTCTAAGAAAAAATGGGAATTCAACCCAAAAAAGTTATAAAGGATATTTAAAAACTAGCTGTGTTTCCCTTACCCCCATTTTTCCCATCCACACCCTCCACCCTGAAAATCCCCATACACTGTGTGCTCCCCCCTCTCCCGATTCCCGTTATACCCAAAAATAAGTAAGTGTTCATTAAATTACAAAGTCAGAGTTTTTCAGTTTTCTTTATTTTTGCTGACTGAAGTTTATTATCATATATGCAAAATTTACAGTGACGATGTTATAGACATTTCATAACAACTGTATTCCAATATGTTTATTGTATTTTTTATTTCAATAAAAACTTTTTTAAAAAATCATAATCTTTTATGTACTTTTCAAGGAGTAAACAGGCAAGAATGACCTGTTACATAACTCCCATAGGGTAAAAAAATCTCAAATTCAGATAATTCCAATAATATACATGAGCAAAGTTTACTAATGGTAGAAATATTATACATCACACTTTATCATCTATTTAATGGAAAATGGATCAACTCAACTTATTTTTAATGTTTCTTCCCTTCATGTCCCATGCATAGGGTGAAGAAAAATCTCTATTTTCAAGACCTGAATCAAATATGGCAGAAACGCATAATTTAGCATCTATAATTACATAACTGTTTCACAAACAAGTAATACAAGAGACAGATATAATTGACCAGTGACAAAAACTGAAATTAAAATATGTTATTTGGAGATGAAATTAAACATAAGTAAACTGTAATTGTGATAGTCAGTATTGCTTATCATTTACAATCAAACATCAATCAGTATATAAATAGTGCATCTTAATGCTAGACATCCACACAGCTTGCTCAACACATTGTCTGCCTGAATGTGCAACCAAAACAGTCATAGAAAAATTGTGTAGTGTTTTGTTGACATGTATATTTGTTATCCATTATTAACACCATATATACGTATCTAAAACCAAATGCAATAAATTTTGCACAGAATGCCATTATATATATATATATATATATATATAATATATATATATATATATATACATACATATCACCTGTTTTTTGCCAGATTTTCAGCCAATTTGTACTTTTTTTTTTTTAGAACAGCCAGGTGTATACGAATATTAGAAAAAAAAGCATAAAAGGACTTGATACATTTCGCCCTTAGAATGTAAGGCTTCAGTTTATGTACCACATTTACATTGGTGATGGTGAAATAAACAGAATAAACAGTAAATCTGTTTTGCTATTTTATTAGGAGACTACAGTTGTTAAAGGAGAATTTAGTCTAAATATGTTATTTTTGTAAGATATATATTAGTTACCCTTTCAGCCCAGAAGGAAGGTGTCAGACATTAATTATTATTATATAATTATAATAATTAAAGCAGAGTTAATTGGATACTAATAGATTATAAAAATAACATATAGTGCTTTACTTAACTATAGTGTGTATTATTATTCGGAAGAACTTTCAGTACTATATACCTGTAGGTACTAAGTTCTCCCCTGCCCAATGTATGAAGTGGAATCTTTTTGCCTCGTTACTACAAGACAATCATTTGGTGGTTTTGGAAGCTACAGATTGGCATTGCATGTTATTATGTAGTCTACAGTCATGGCCAAAAGTTTTGAGAATGACACAAATGTTAATTTTTACAAAG
>WMED01007778.1:0-17394 GCA_019650415.1 Pipa parva | reverse complement strand
AGGAGACAAAGAAGGAGTGATCAGAAAGGTAAGAAGTCAGCCAAGATGCAGCTTGATTACGGACGCCAAGAACATGGAGAATCTGAGCAAGCAGAGAGTGATCAACAGTATCAAATGCAGAGGACAGGTCCAGGAGGATAAGAATAGAAAAGTGCCCCTTGTCTTTGGCAAACAGGAGATCTTTTACAAGTTTTCACAGAGCAGTCTCCATAGAGCACCCTGGTCAAAAAACAGATTGCAAAGGGTCCAAGAGATGACGGGGATGCAAATAGTTAGTAAGGTGGGCACAGAGCAGACGTTCCAGATGTTTAGAAACTAAAGGCAAGAGAGAGATAGGACGGTAGTTAGAGAATCTATTATAACTGCCCATTTCATAGCTTTATATAATTGAAGATGTTACATCATTTACTTAAGAAAATAGCACACTTTATGGAATTACTACACTGAATAGGAGAGAGATTCCTAACCACACTCAGTGAATATTGTGATATATAAATATGCTTTCCTGGGCTTCAATAACTATGTTTTGGGGGAGTCGTTTTGTCTCACTATTATGCATTAGTGAAAAGAAGAAACTATTTTGCTACACTGCTGAATGTAAACTTTTAAGTGTACATGTTCCTATCTTATTGAAACTACAGTTGCCTGTTAACTGTAAAACATAGCCATAAGGGTAAAAATGAAGTAAGTTGTATAATGAAGCCAAAGCTCTGGAATTGATATGGTGACTTGAATATTACACCGATTCTTTTAAAGGTTTCGCAGGTAACTTTAGACTATTTATGTGTATATTTTATTCATTTACTAAAGTCTTGGCGATTCTGGAATCCCTTTAAAGCGTTCGCTGATGTCCACATGCAGGACATCAGCGAGAGCATAACAGTGTGTGCGAAGTGATGCGAAGGATCCGGAGCTCACTTCGCACTATGCTGAATTATGGTATCTAAAGCCTTCACTGATAAACAGTCTGAGATTCTTACTCCCTACTATAAATTAGTCTTTGTTATTTAATGGTAATATTTAATGCAAGAAAAGAACAATTTGTGTACCCTTACATTTATTGCACCAATAAAATGTATGGTATGGATGTAAAAATGTATATTTATCTAGATTTAATATGGCTGTCATGTTTCTAATAATACTGGATATGATGTTTAAATAATATGCCAACTCATTCGTCTGACTGTCTGTAAAACAATGTAATGATTTGGTTAGTTAAATATATTTGTATTGCCAATATACTACAATGCAATAGTGTAATGTTTCTGCATTATTCCTCATTTAATTTTAATATTGATATTAGGTTCATGCTGCAATTATACTTCAGCTATGAAATATTTCAGCATTAATAATAACAAAACATAACAATGTATTTGCAGCTTTGCTTATTTATTATAACAAAGCATCGGATGTCCCTATTACATTTTATTTGAAGTTTAATCAGAATTACATATACTGTAATACAACAATGCATCATTGATTAGTCTATTCACAATATTCATGAGAACATTATTATTGTTTACAATGCCACAGGCAAATAAAACTTTACATTAAAAAATGCTGTGTACTGTTCAGAGTTTTATTGATGAAAAAATGGGGAACTTAGAAAAACTGGAATTCTTGGGTGTGGAAAAGTTTGTAAAAAAATAGACAGAATAGGTAGAAAAAAGATGCCATGTCTAAAATAATCTATTGTCGCCAAAAGGAAGAAACTACTTCCATCTAGAAAATCAGGTCTAGACTGAATAGGAAGATAACTGAAGTAATTTATTAAAGTGCAGCCAGCATTGCCATGTGATTTCCCATCACCTACTTCACCTGTATATGAAAAAGGTGTTATTGTACTTTAGGTAACATCAGTTTAAAAAGAAATGAGCAGCACAAAAGCTGGTAGATGAAACCACCTTGAGTTTAATGTAGTGCCATAACAGTAGAGTGTAGCACCGTGTTAGCTATAGATATAAGCAGAGACAAGTCAAGTATAGGTGATACCTTTCATTGACTAACTGAATAGATGGTAAATACAAGCTTTCCAGACTACTTAGGTCTCTGTACTTCTGAAAAAGAGACTTAAGTAGTCATTAAAGTTTGTATTTACTATCTATTCTGTAAGTCAATAAAAGGTATCACCTATACTGGACTTGTCTCTGACCATGACAGTATATTACGGTGCTGCTTTCTTTTTATACTGATTTGCTAATATTGCTGTGACCAAAGTACTGAAAGCAGCAGCATGAAGTGACTAAATGGAGTATTGGAAAACACCCACCCTATGAAAAGCCTTCTTTACTTTAGAACAAAACAACTTGAAACAAAAAAGGAAGCGCTGTGATAATACCGTGTAAAACTAATAATCAAGTCCAAAATAAAACGTCCAAAGTGATAAGTGGTATAAATATCATGCCGCTTTTCTTCAAGGGAAGATGCCAAACATCCCCAAACTTATGTAAATTAAAAACTGGATCTGTGAAAAAAGTGCATAAAGGTACAAAATAGTGTTGTATCAAAAGTATAACGTATTAAATCAGAAAAAATTCCAAACATGCCAAAAATATACACGTGTTTTAAATTATTAGTGAAGAGATAACCACACAGTGAAAACACCCTTCT
The DNA here is from genome assembly GCA_019650415.1 of Pipa parva. Lineage (NCBI taxonomy): Eukaryota > Metazoa > Chordata > Amphibia > Anura > Pipidae > Pipa > Pipa parva. Next base: position 14,784 of record WMED01007778.1, on the reverse strand, counting down.
TGTGTTCACACACAAAGACAATCCAATCTGTTCACCAGATATTGCCAAATTTCACACATGTAAGTCACATAGACTGAAACACTTTGTGTCCAAGGAGCTCCTCCACAAGTACTCGTCACTCATGTGCAAAGATGAGGAAAAAAACTTCCATACCATAAATGTGTTTATTATTGCAAAAACTGCCCATAAATGATAAAAAATCAAATTTCAAAGGCTCTTTAAAAAAATCCTGTCCCAACAAGGACTCAGCAATATTGAAAAACAGTCTCTTCTTTGTGCCAGGAAGCGATAGTACGCTTAAGCTTATTTAATTCAAAAGAAGGGAAAACTTCCAAAGTCTCCAAGCTTGTTAAAAATACAGTAAAAATTACATCAATCAATAGTACCTTGTACTCAACGCATTTAGCCACATATGTATATATATCGTGGCTTCCTCAGGAGTGAATGATGCATACTGAATGCATAATGTAATCATTAATTTGTTTTTTTATAATTGTGATGACATAATGGGCAGCTAAGAATTGTCTGGCATTTCATTAAAAGTAAAAACAATTGCTGCAATTTATGTGACCATTCAATTGCAACAAAATTGTCAACTAAAAAAAGCAACATTTCTAGATAAAATGTTATGTATTTTGTCAGTAGGTAGTTATAAATATAGGTAGGCATAGTTATAGTGACATTGTCTTTACAAATGGTGAATCCATCTGAAGGTGACAATTCTATATGACAATTTATTAACATTTTACCATAATATGCTATATCAGTCACAACAGTATGCTCCTTTGCATCGTGAAACCTCTGTCACAATTTGCTTGGACCCAATGTGAATATGCACTGTTACTTGTACAGAGTAATTAATATTCCCTTAGATGTATGGAGGACAGTATTCAGTATGATGATACAGTAAGGTCACCTTGATAAAGAATCCAAGAGAATTTGAAATGTTGATGTTATCTATTTTAAAGGAACAGTATGGCCAAAAAAAAACAAAAAACATTTAATTATTTATTTTACTTACTAACTTTTATTAAATGCATTTTATTATTAATTTAAAAAATAAATAAATAAAATTCATACCTGTAAAGAAGTGCTGTACAGCACTTCCGTGTTGTAGACTTCATCTTCATTCTCTGCCGGCGACTCTACGTCTGCAGATCTCCTCTGAGAAGTGCAGCCCTCTCCAGCCACACTAACAGTGAAGCCCCATACCATCATTTCCTATGTCATATGTAAGAGTGTGAACGTCATCAACACATCCTCCCTTGGACACCATAGAGTCAAAGATAGATAATGAAGATGGAGTCTACAATATGGAAGTGCTGTACAGCACTTCTTTACAGGTGAGATTTTTTTTTTTTTTAATAATCAGTAATAAAATGCATTTAGTTAAATGTATTTTTTTAAATTTTGACCATACTGTTTCTTTAATAAGAAACTTTATTTCTTTTTGGCACAATAACTGAAATGGGCAAAATTTACAATAAATCGAAAATTTGGTTGACGACCTTCTCTCTCTCTTTTTTTTATGTAAAAACTGCCGTTCTATCGAGACATTTCAATCGATTTTTTTTTAGATCTAAACATTTTGATCTTTCTTTACTTTTATGGAGAAGTAGCCATACTTAACTTAATATTGGATATTTTTGCATCAAAAAATGGATTTAAACAATTTGATCAAAATTATATATTATATTATTTATATTTAATTGCTTGCCTAGAATGCCTGTCAAAGTATATCACTTGTGAAAATATTTGCATATTTTATCTATAGGCTGTGTTGCTATTGAGGCTGTATGGAATGTAATCCTTGCATAAAATGCTTTGAGAGGCTTGATTATGACCTGAAATAAATGAAGCATGTCTAATCTGGGATATTTACACAGACCTTCTTAGGATTAATGTACCAAGGAAATATAGCATCATTCATATTTGACATTTTTTGAGCACAACAATAATTTGTTTTCCTGCATTGAAAACAACAATAAGATCTTTTCACAGTTTAAAAAAAAAATACTTCCTTCGACAAAATGCACATATTGGGGCTTTTCATTCAAGTCCAAACTGTTGTGTAAAAGTCTGAATTCACATTTACTGGCCACTTCTCAATCTTCCAATGTTCAGCAAACTCTGGGATGTGGCAAATTCACTGCCAATTGGGTGATTACGACATTTGCAGACTTACGGAGCTCTTCACGTCCCTTTACTTATGTGCGCATAGGCCATTTAGTCATTTAGTCATGTGTGCACAGGCCTATTCATCAAGCATTGTGGTCAGTCACAAATATGGCAAGGCATACTGTGTCACATTCACCAGTTTTACTTGCCAGATTAAAGTGGTGAATTAGTAGGGTGATATATTAATATAAGTGTATTTTTACTAGTTTTACTTCAAATAAAAGATATTACACTTTGGGTGAAGTTTACTAAGGTCTTCTTGCCCAAAAACATCTGTTTTATTGCCAGTTAGTAAATTTCGTCCTATACTGGATTTTAGCTATTTCTTATGGATCTTGAGAGAGTGAAGTGAGGAGACTGTTTTGATGTCTCAGCAGGATACCAAAGAAGCATTTTCTAACACTTTAAATTGTGTAATTACATTATTTCAATGTGGTGTTTCCTAAATATTACACTATCTGGGCTCTTTCTCCCCACCACCCCCATTTTTCTATATTAACTTCCAAGAGATTGCTGTCACCAGTTTTGATCTACAAAAGGAGTTAGCCTACAGCTAAGGTTTATGAATGCTTTACTGGCCTTTGGGAAATTCCTCCTTACTTAACAATCTGGTTTTTAAAGACAATTATTGATATTTGTTTATATTTATCAAATAATCTTGTAATTTACAAATTTTACATTTGGTACTAATATATACAAAAAGTATGACACTGTAAAAAGGGAGCTGAAGAGACGCTATATGACTCATAGATTGAAGGTATGGTTGAAGTGCTAGTCAGTGAAAATATAAGGTTATGTGTTGTCTTGCAAACAAAAATGTTCAATGTTTTGGACATTTGGTCTACAATTATTTATGTGATTTTTATGAGTCAGGATGATATTATTATATGAAATGCATTGTCATTGAAAGCTGAGGACATAGGGGTTATTTAGTGCGAATTGTCACATAAGATGCTTGCATTCAAAACAATCTAGTATTTCTCCAACTTCAATTATTCACCAGCAATAGTCATTTTTTGTGTTTATTCACTCTCAGTTCAACAGCTATCACCAGCCAGGTATTTATGCCCCTCTTTATGCCTATTCACTATGAATAAGACTACACTTGAGGTATTTATTATGAGTCAGTCTAGGTATACTGGATTAAATATGCCAATTTGACTTTGTCAAACAAAATGCTGAATTAGGGGCTTATGGCAGGTTTCCTGTTACTATTCTAACTGACATTTGACAGAAGGGTTAGAGAATATGGTGATGAATTGTCTGTCATTGAAATGAATATAAAATACAACAGCTGCCTATTTGACAACAATACTGGTAAAATGTGATCAGATGGTGACATTGTTTAGTATAGTAATGCATGTGTATTTGATAGTATGTCATCTTAAAGATGGCTTCACTTCCCAAAAATATGAATTTTTTGGTCAAATTCACTGAGATATTCCATTGGTCCCATTCAGCTGACTATGCACAGAAATCACTGTTAACTGCCACTTACCTATGTGAACATACAGTTTAGCAAAATGTCATGTGTGGCACTTTGACAGGAAAATTTTTACTTTACTAAATATGCCCCATTATAATATAGTTAGCACGAAAGTGCTTTTAAGGTCAGTAAAATAAGCAACTGATATATTGAGAGCTTAACTCTCCTTTTAAAGCTATTGATTGTTATTCATGTTATGAATCTTGTCTAAAACACACATCAAATCAGCACAACACTAAAGTACAATAAAAGGGATCCATCTTTGTGGCAACATGTTGGTTTGAAGGCCAGTGAAATTAGTATCAGCAGGTGTGAGATGGCCATGCACTGAGGTATACGTTGTGAAATACCTTGTTTTTGTTCTAATTTAGAGAAACACTAAAGATGTAGCATTTTTTATCTGTAAATATAGGCAGAATCTGAAAGCAGAATGCTGTATCTGGAAAGGAAAAGTGGCAAAAACATACCAGAAAAAATGGTTATTTTCCACCAGCACAAACAAGCTTTATCAGAAGCACAGACTAAGCGCTGATTGAAATATAATGGTAACGTTTTGCTAGTGCTGGGAACAGGTATTGAGAACCCTAAAGTAAAATGTTGGTTTCCAAAGCAGGAAAGGTGGATGAGATACATTTTTAACAATTGTTCTTCAAGGCTTGTATTTGGGTTCTAAAAAGACATTTGTCTTTTGGTCATCCCATATGATGTTTTTGGAATGACATTGGATAACACAAACAAACTTTCCGTCCATTTGTTTGATGTTTTTTATTCATTCTAGGCTGAAACTTTAAAATGAGAAGCCACATAATACATATGAAAATCAGGAACTGTGAGTTGCCTTGTGACTGTCATTAAAATTCCTTATGATAATCTAGATCAGGGGTGGCGAACCTTTTTGGCACCCACTAGCGCATCCCCTGAAGTGCCGGCACTGGTGAGTGACGTCATCATGCCAGCGCTGGGGGGAGGAGCGCACACGCGTCGGGGGAGGAGAACTCCCCTGCTCGTGTGCGCTTCTTCAGTGCAGGCCACGGATCTGGCCTGAAAACTGTCAGATCGGGTCCGTGGCCTGTACTGAAGGCAGGGGTTTGGCAATGGCTCACGTGCCAACAGAGAGGGCTCTGCATGCCCTCTCTGGCATGCGTGCTATAGGTTCACCATCCCTGATCTGGATGATTTGTTCTCCAAAATGAAGTGGATCATTGAGCTCTGTAAATGGAGTAGTTTCTTTCTTAGACTATAATAAGGCACTTTTTTTTAAGTAATATAGTAATCTAAAAGGGTTTGTCATATTTATTACAGCTATCCTGTCAAGCCAAGAGGTATAACCCCATGACGATGATAATTATTTATCCATTCAGTCGAAGCCGACTTTCAGACGTTTTATGAATCATTGTTCTTCACTCTTTCCTATCTTTAATTGCTTCTTTCAGTTCTTTCATGGGCGTATTTGTGTCAGCCTTGGTTGTGTCTATCCAGTATGTTCTTTTGCGTCCTCTTCTTCTTGTCCCACTGGCTATGCTGAGCATTAATGTTGTCTCCAGAGAATTAGCTTAAATGATATGTTTAAAGTATGAGAGCCGCCGTTGCATGGTGATTTTACCATCTAGCGATATTTTTAGTTTGACACGTTCTAGGATCGTCTTGTTTATGACCATTGATGTCCATGAGATGTGCATCATTCATCTCCAACACCATAGTTTGAAGTTGTCAATTTTTTTCTGTCTGCCTTCTTGAGCATCCAACTTTTGCATGCATTTGTGGAGAACGGGAAAACTATTGCATTGACCATATGGTTCTTTGTTGCAATGCTAATATCTTTGCTCTTCCATATATTTGCCATTCCTTGCATTGCCCTGAGGCCAAGTGTGATTCTTCTTCTGATTTCTGCTTCTGATTCACCACTGTGGTCAATCTTGGATCCAAGGAAGAGGAAATCTTTGACCGATTCAATTGTTTCATTGTCAGTTGTTATGTAGCCAGTGCCATCGCTTGCTGTCATCATTACCTTTGTTTTCTTGATGTTGAGGTACAGGCCCATGTGCTCACTTTTTTCTTTGACTCTTTGAACCAAATATTCCAGGTCCTTTTCACTTTCAGCAAGCAAAAATAACCCCATAAAAGAACTCAATTTTGAAAATTGGTTCTAGTTTTTAATGAATGGTGTTGAGAATTTGAGTGTTGAAGTAAATTATTGTAATTTTGGGTCACAAATTATATATTCCTTATTCACTAAGTATTAAACATTGAAAAAGCCATTTTGATCTGGTGTAAAACTGGAGAATTCAACACTGTATACTTTGCTGAATTTGTTACTTTAATAGACTCTATGAGCCTCATTGACTAAAGTGCAAATTCACATGTTGAATTCAGTTTGCTACAATTTAAGTTGCATTGCCAAAATAGTCTTTAATGTCATATATGTTGGAGAGAGGAGTAACGTAATTTCAATCCTTGTATGTCCTTATGTACATATGTAGAATTGACAAATATCTATCTATCTATCTACAGTATCTATCTATCTATCTATCTATCTATCTATCTATCTATCTATCTATCTATCTATCTATCTATCTGTATCTATCTATATCTATCTATCTGTATCTATCAATCTGTCTATCTGTATCTATCTATCAATTTGTATCTATCTGTATCTATCTAATCTATCTATCTATCTGTATCTATCTAATCTATCTATCTATCTATTTGTATCTATCTATCTGTATCTATCTATCTATCTATCTATCTATCTATCTATCTATCTATCTATCTATCTATCTATCGATCTAGTCACAAATTTACTGATCACTACTGACTGAGTGGATAATATGCTTATTGAACAGGCAGACAGTGGTGAATGCTGTTGGATGCATATTGTGATGTAGTCAGTCATATAGAAGTAGGATAAGAAGTCATGCGGAGTGAGGCAAATTTGACAAGTGAAGAGCAGTGACATCAGTCTCATCATATCCCATTAACTATATTCTGTGAATATTCTATTTTTATGTCATCTTGTCCCTTGGTCATCTTGTTACTTTTGAATGAATATTTGCCTTACGCAACACTGTAGCCCTGGCATCAATCCCCTATTTCTCCAGTCTGAAGTGGCGAAGTCAAACAGGTAAATTTGGAGCAGTTCACCTAGTTGCATTCTCACCTTCATACCACTTTGCTGCTTAGTCAATAGTACAAATACCTGTGCACATGCAAGCAAAATGATGTGATGAGCTTTGTAAGTTTGTGACTCCCGTAGTTCTGAATTGGTCGCATATTCGCCACTTCACAGACTTTGCTCATAAGTGAACATGGGGAAGTGGAGAATAGACCCAAATTCACAGTGATTATTTGGGCTTTAGTCAGTGAGGCTCTGAAGCTTAATGAATAGCCTAATTACCCACCCAGTGCATGCACAAGCAAAGTGATGCAAAGAGCTACGTAGGTTTGCAACAACAGTAAGCATCCAAATTGGTTGCAAATTCATCACATCATACAGTTTGATGAAAATGCAAGGCAGAGTGGCACATGGATGACTTTTATGTTACTCTTCAGACTTTTATGAATAAGTCCCATATTTATGTTATCCATCTGTATTTTAAATTATTTCAGATTTGATTTAAATAAATTAGGAGGTTTGTTGATCAAGATTCAGGGAAAGTTCCTTGGCCTTGAGGGAAATTGGTAAGATATTAGAAGTAGTGCAATAGTGCAGAAGCTGCACCACTATCAGAAGTAGTGCAGAAGCTGCACTACTTCTGATATCTTACCAATTTCCCTGATGAAGCCTGAATAGGCGAAACGTGTAGGAAGGAATTATTTCTGAAGAGCTCATTATTTTAACATTTCATGTGAGTGTAAATATTTGAGTTTTATTAAAGGTGTTTTAAATATGACACTATTATAACTTTTTATTGGGAGTTCTTACCCTGTAGCGGATCACATAAAAAGCACAGCTGAGACATGGAACCCACTCATTGAAGGAGGGATTTTATCCGTTCTATCTGTTCTATGCTAATATTTCAACTACAAAACGTGAGTGCAATTTCAGCAATTTTCTTTACATGTTGAAGATTTCTACACGAGGAGTTATTGTTTCTGCTTTCTCTTAAGGCCAGCACAAATATTCCATTTTCTTGAGAATTACTTTAATATAGTGACAATAGTGTTGATAAAATTGTGTTAAAATGGTGACAATGTCCTTCCTCATAATCAATCCTGCCTATTCATATTTTGACATTACTAAAAGAAACTGAACTCTCCATGTGGTATGCAACTGGATTACCATGCAACTTAAAGGGATACTTTTTAAAACCAATATCTCTAAAATATCCATACTGCAAAGCTAGCTGATAATAAACTAGTTCAGCTGTGCATAGCATTGCTTCAGAGAACTAGTGCAGTGTGTAATATACATCAAAGTATTTTAATAATCAGCCCTGTTGTATTGAGGATATTAAAAGTGTTTGATTTTAAATAAATGGGAGTCATGATTTAAATGCAATAATAGTTTCTTCTGTTTGATTTAAAGAAAATGAAATATTTCTTTATTCTTAAATTATTTGACTTCAATGTCATACTTAATTGCTAGCTTTATCATGAGTTTATAGTCAGGTTATTTTGCATTAGCCCCTAATCATCTTAGAGTAGACAAAGCACACTCAGCATATGCATTGTCTACAGTACAGCCAAACATGGAGCCACCCAGGGACAACTTCCCAGGCATTTAGCCTTTGTCTCATAGGGCTACTGTACACTTGGGTTTGTTCCACAGTCTCTTTGCATAAGGTTGAACATTTCTGGCTGAAATCATTTTAGTTACCCTTTAAAGCTTTGCATAAAGACTTAAGATTATTGTGGGGGCTTGTTTCATTGTTGATGTCAGTAGGATCAATAATAGATTGTATATTATCATGTCCGTGAAGATTTTAGAGAAATCTGACATGGTCATAGTTACATGAGGAAGTCATGATCTTTGCTAATCAGTGAGCATTCTAAAAAAGTTTTTTTGACCAATATTTAATGCTGCTACAAGGCAGCAACTCACCAGGGAATGTAGATAATGTTCTGACTTTTGAATGTGCTATGAATGAAACCAGGATGGTGTGAGTTATTGTTTCACCTTATAAAAAGCCATTGGACAATTGCAACATATAAAGCTTTACAATATCTTGAAAATGTTTGTAATAGGCATAAAGAGGCCCATGGAGTCCCAGGGTTGTCAAATCTTTTAAAGTCATAGACAATTCCTTATCTGTTATCAAAGCATATAATGATATTTGGTTCAGGCTTTTGTAGAGGTGACTTTTTTTTTTTTTTTACTATATTTGATGTGAAGAAAGCTGTTTAGCAAGAGTGGGAGTATTGCACAATGATTTCTAGTAATCTGGAGGGATTTTCATTTATTCATTCCTTCCATTATATATTCTATGTGTTCTTGTTATAGAATGTAGTGCTAATAATATCTTTGAATCATGTTGGGATTGGTGCTTTTGCACTTAAAGTGTGTGGGCTTAATTAATCCATCGCCAATAATTACGTTTAGTTCAGGTTATAGTTTTTCAATATGCAATCAGTGTCTGGGCCTTTCAGGTAATTCCAGATCCAGATAGTGTGAGCTAAGCATCTAATAGAAGTACTTCCTACGCTTTGTGAAGGGCAGACTTAATACCCTTCCCAATAGTTTGCTTATTTTAATTTGAGTTAGGACCGACACCTAGACACTCCTGAGAAGGGGTGCCTTAGCTTATGCATGTCGTGTATTTAACTAAACTAAAGGAAAAATGTAAACATTTGTTCAGAAGGAATGTATGCATATTATTATTGTTTTGTCATTTATTGTATATATGTAGTCCTTATATACTGCCGGTTGATGCAGGTTATTGTATTGCATTGCAGTCAACATTATGATAATGCAAGGGCAATGGGTATCTAGGAAATCTTTGGAAAGGCCTTCAATAAACAACTTCTGACTATGCAGTCAATCTCACCATGACCTGTTGGTTTAAAACCAGCAAACTAGATAAGATGCATGTTACATAAGCTTCTAATTTTACAACAAATATTCCTCAGTAACAGCATCCTTTATCATTATGTATGTACTGAGCATAAAGTGGATTGACTGGCATTACTCTTCAGACCTGAGGAAGCACAAAAACAAAAGAAAAGGGAGAGAAATAATCTCCCCTAGTGTAATTGATGTAATTGATGGAGCTTCAACCTCCATCATGACCACCTTCTACAGGGGAGCCATTGAGAGTATCTTGACTAGCTGTTTCATGGTGTGGTACACGGACTGTGCAGCATCTGAGCGCAAATCTCTACAGAGGATTGTAAGAACTGTAAGAAGGGCTGAGAAGATTATAGGTTCCTCTCTTCCCTGCCTTCAGGACTTATATAACTGTCGTCACTTTCAGAAAGCCCTCTGTTTAGCAGGTGATCCCACCCATCCTCTTCATGGATTCTTCAACCTGCTTCCCTCTGGGAGGAGAATGCGCAGTTTAATGGCTAGGACTAGTAGACTGAGGAATAGCTTCATCCACCAGGCTGTAAAATCTCTGAACTCTCTCCCTGATCTGCCCCCCCTGCCTTATCTCCCCCCCCACTCTCACCCCTGGTAATTGCAATTGTAATTTCAGTAAGCACTCGTTTAACTTAACTTGCCTCCATGTGCCTAAGATGAGGATTTTAGAAAAAAAATGTCTTCCCAACTCCAAATATGATAATTAGAATAATTTCCTGGATCAAAACCCAGCCTCCAGTTATCCAGTACCCATAACTTGTAATGTTCCAACATTCAAGAAAGGCATTCAGGGCCCCTTTTGAACTCTTTTATTGTATCAATCATGACAATTTCCTCAGGCAGAGAGTTCCATAACCTCACTGCTCTTACAGTAAAGAACCCCCTTCTTGTTGGTGTTGGATAATTGACTTTTGCCTCTTTTTTTTTTTCCTTCCTCTGAATCAACTTTGCAGAATAATATTGGCTGAAATGGTTGGACTTATGTCTTTCTTTACAATTAATGTTTTACTTGCCTTTGTTTAAACATGCATAAGTTGCTTTATTTTATTCAAATTCTTTCGTTTTAGGGAATAGCTAAAAACTAAAAGCTAAAAATCCAGAAAGAAACTTTTATTTTTCTGTAGACTTAGAAAATCTAAATCCTTGTTTTATTATTTTAAATAGAAGTGATTTATAGTCTATATTTAAGTATAAATAGTTCTGGGCATTGCTCCACTTCATGAGACAAGACTTGGCTACATTACTTATAAATACTTCCAAAATGTTAAAGATATTTGGCTGTTTTCTTGCTGAAAAGAACAAAGAAAGCAATGGAATGTGTACATTTACTCACTGAGTTTCATTTATTACTTATTGACATTTCAGACATATTGTGCATATACACATATTCCATGAAATTGTTATTCAAGTTGTTGTTCAATCTCAACAGAAAGTATAGAGTACTTCTGCTTCAGATTCACATACAATTAAATCAATTAAATGTGGCCGTGTTTAAGAGTAGGGCAAGAACTGACGGTTTCTGCATTGCAAGTAGAATTCTATTCTAAGACCTTCTCTTACAGAGGCTGAAATCCACATGAATTTGTAGATTCAAAGGTAATGAACCTAGATGAAGACAGGATGCTGCTCATCAGCATTAAAGATGGCAAATGAATGCAGAATATTCATTACAAAATGAACAAACACAGACCATTAAAAGTCTATTAATCATAATGTAGACAATTTAAAGGCAAAATTTATTAAACTCGGAAAGATGGGTCTGGGTCTTTCTGAGTTTACTGGGAGAAATCTCGGATTGTTCTCACAAGATTTCTCAATTTGGAGTTTTTCAATCTCGATTTTTCAAATTTGTTTGATGGAGAGGTAGCCATACTTTGCATTAGTAGCATGGCTACCTTTCCATCGAAAATTTTGAAAAATTGGGATCGAAACCTTGATCCTGGAATCTTGAAAGAAATCTTGCTAGAACAATCCGAGATTTCTCCTGGTAAACTCGGAATGTCCCAGAGCGGTCTTTCAGAGTTTAATAAATTTTGCCCTATTAAAGTGTTTGTTCACAAATGCCAGGCAAATTGGTATAGTTATATGATTATTTCATTAAAATAAATGACCAGACACTGTTTTTTGAGGAATATTTGAGCTGTTAATATATAAATGAATACATACATACATACATACATATAACAAATAGAAAAGGTTGGGTTGTTTGCCTTTATGTTAGAAATTAAATAAAAGCATGTGTCAAAGAGGACGTAGAAAATGGAGTATTAATAAGGGGAATATTTATAAAAGTTGAAAAGTTTTTGGACTCAGTACTCGTGAAATAGTGGTATTATAGTGATATCACCATTTTCACCTATTTATAAAGCTGTTAAGGTGAATATTTGTTTGACCAACAGTATTCACCTGGGAGAAATCCCAGAATTCTCTATGGTGTTGGTTGTGTCAGATTAGAAAAAGAATGTATTAATCTGCAATGGAAGGGGAACCTTATGGAAAACACTGCACAGTGTGCCAGTATTTATTAATATCAATATTTTTCAATATCAACAATTGCATTTAGACCCCTGTAGCAGACTGGGATAGAACGTCACTGATTTTGTGTAAAATGGGGTATTGTGAAGTGGTTGTGATGTGTATTATGTGGTATATTTTTCATTGTTCTGGATGACTTTGTTTGCAGCATACTGGAGCAACATCTAGTATAGAAAAAGCAGCAGACAATTCTGGAAGAGTTAATCCAGAAATCTCACCTGTGTCTCAGGTGAGCTGAGTTCCTAATTAAGGGGCTTTATAGAGAATTTTAATCTTAGTAAAAGTGTTCACTCTTCTTCAGCTTGCTGGAGGGGAGTTTCTTCCCAGTGAGAGATTACTGTATGTGAAAGGGTACCTGGGGTAGGAGACCTCTAGGTGTGCCCTAGGGCAAGGTTGTCCTGTATTGCTATAGCTTTTTTATTGAGAGAGTGAAGACATTCTTGGGGTAGACGGCTCTAGGGGGATGTTACAGGAAGGAGTCCAGCAGAAGAAGACTATCCCTAGCTTATAGATAAGCATTGGGTTAATTGCTATTAAAGGGCGCAGTAGTGCGTGCCAGTATAGACGCTAGGATTGCGACAGCCCAAAGTCATGACAGAATTAAGTGAAGGGGTAAGTCCCCAGAAAGTGAGTTGGACATACTGCGCTCTGTCAGGGTTATGAGGTCAGGGCTAAGGCTTCCCTTTTCCCTGTGTTTCTATGGAACTGCTGTGGTTCTATGCTGTGCTGTTGTGGTTATGTTGAGAGAGACAAATGCAGCTGCTGGATAAAGACTGCTGTTTCCAGTATCAGATGCTGCTAAGAGGTGACCGGAGCATTGATACCAGTGTTGTGAGTAAAACAACATTTTATTTTGTTTTGACTTTTTCTCTACATTAAATGTTACATGAATTGTGCTTAAAGGAAAACTGCTGCTTAATTGTCTGCTTGGGTGTTAAAGGGGCGGTTGCTGCTATACTTAGGGGTTTCACTGGCTAAAACATGTTATTTGCTCCCCAATCATTTGACTAGTTCCCCACACCCCATATACATTGGAGAAATTGAAAACTTCAGCAAAATGAAAAAATAACCCGAGAAGCCTTGAAACACAGAAAAATGAATCAGAGCTTTATAAAAAAATCCCCTTTTGGTGAAAATAAATACAGGAATAAAACAAATGTAACTATCGGTAAGTCTTGTCTGACCCATCAACCAAGAGATGAAGAAAACGTTTAGTAATGAGGGATTTGAATGATCTGGAAATAAGACTAGATAATTGGCTCCGCCAGTGCAGCAAAGAGGAAAACATTTAAACTTATTGTAGTGAAATTTATTGAAGCCCCTTTTATAAAAAAAAAACTAAAAAAAAGACTATTGGACCTTCTTACTTTCTAACATTCAAGAGCTTATTACAGCTATAAGGAAAAGTCTTGGATGCAGTGATCAGAACATTACTATTTTTTTTTTAATTTAAATATAAAAGAATACAAGTTAGTAAAACCAATACATTAAATTATAAAAGGGCTGAGGATGGCACTTTAACGTGTAGATTGGAATCAGACCATAAACAACAAAGCTTCAAATCAATTTTTGATGAATGCAATGCCAAGATTTATTCCTTGAGGTGACTGATACAAAAAGGCTTAAACAAAAACCTACGTGGCTTTCTTCCAGTGTAAAAAAATGAATGATAAGAAATAGGCATTCATAAAATATAAATCAGAGGAGAAAGTTTGATAAACTGAAATGTATAAAAAAATAACATTTGCAAAAAGAAATCGGCCAAGCAACGATGTATATTGTAACACAAACTTAAGAAGTAAGACAAATTCTTTTTTTATTAATACATACAGTAAATGTCAGACCTTGTTTCATAATTTGGGTCTCTGAAAAAAATGGAAACTGTGTTGATCATAGGACAGGTTCAAGGCAAAAATATTGAAACTTCTCAGATTTGAATATACAAGAGAGTAAACAATGTAGAATGTCCACTGAAAAATTTGCATGCAACTGCTGGAAAACTACATCAGAGAGGTCCCCGAATTATCTATAGTACTGCAGCCAACTGCTTTCACTTCTGTTACCAACCATTTTATTGGTTCCGAAATATGAGTGAGCCAAGCGGATTCAGACAACAAATTGCAAAAACCTGTATAATAGTGAAGTCTGGAGTAAAGAATCCCTCAGTGAACGTCACAAATGAAGCTGTCAGTAAGTCCGAAAAGACAAGGAGTAAGGTAAGTATTAGCGCCTAGCTCGTGGGTAAGGAGCTTAGTCAGGTCATGTCAAGTTCGGGTAGCCATGTCACATGCTGCCGGACGCGTTTCGCTGCCAAACTGGAGCTTCCTCTCGCGGCGCACAATCAGCTGTCTTCCCGATGTTTTAAATGCCCTGGTTTGTGACGTCAGCAGTGTGCGACGTCGTCTCGTATTGCCGCATCAGACCCGGCTCATGAATATTCATGAGCTCTTACGGGTCTTGGTGTGTGACGTCAACAGTGTGCGACGTCGTCCCGTATAGCCGCGTCAGACCCGGCTCATGAATATGTGTGTTTTCATATTTTTTAATTGTTTTTACCATTTTCTTGCTC
>WMED01007777.1:0-12889 GCA_019650415.1 Pipa parva | reverse complement strand
TCACTTGTTACTAAGAGAGTTGCTGCAGCATGTAAAACACCAACTTCTCATTGGTCCAGTAGCCAAACTTTAAACTAATTGCCAGTCCAATAGTATTCAGCCTACTCTGACACACCTACCACACAGATGCTGCCTATGCCGCTGTGATTATGCACACTATAAATGTTTGTGATTTATGAGCAGCCGCACACTATGATTAAGTGTTGACGCACGAAACGTGTAAGTGGCTGATCCACACGCTTTTAAATGTTTGTACATTGACCTCCTTTTAATGATTATTAAATAAAGAAGTTGCTTTTACTAACGGAGTGCCGGAGACATCTGTAACTATACGTTGTACCACTGGGTCTTGGAAACACCCATACTCCTGGGCACCCATGCTTTTTTCCAGAATGGTGAGCTGAACTACAACACACTACACCATACAGCACCAACGATTGAGCTGATTTTTTGCCATTAGCTATTTACAACTTGATGTTAAATTGATGAGCAATAATTATAGGTTTTATTTTACAAATGGAATAATAATTGTATAATTATTGCTATTATATTACTGTTTACATGAGAAGTAAACATGACTTTATAGTCTTGCAGGAACAACCAATACATTGTTTACTTTAAAAAAGTATTTTACAGAAAATATTATAGAGCTTGGAAAGGTTTATTATAATGGAGTTATAGTTATGAACCCTTTCTATTCTGGCTGATAGGGAGAGCAAGACTAATAAGGTCAATCATTTTAATAACAAATGACCCTTTTATCTTTTTTCTTTTTTAGGTTGTAGAAGACCTGTTTCAGAAAACCTTCGGTCCCCCAAATGGTCTCATGAAAGATGACAGGTAAAAACAAAGGTTACAGTAACTTTCTATCTCATTTATTGAAAAGGTTTCTTTTAGCTGAGGTGCAAACCTAAATATTGATAGAGATATTAAGAATGAAACAGAGAGAGAAATGTGCATGAACTCTTAGTAATTCTCCTGCCGTATAAACATAAATCCAAAACCAGCACAGCTGAGGAGGGGAAATAAACATTGATTTAAGAAAAACCCTATCCAAGAAGCAAAAAAAAATTATAGCAGGATAAAACGATTTATCAAATAAGTTCAGTGAAATGACTTTTTAATTTCCTTGTATCTGTTCCATGAATGTTTGAATTCTGTCTCTGTATTAATCCCTACAATCTCTGCTCGAAGGCTATCCTATGAGTTTATCATCTGCTATGTAAAATATTTTTTTTGTTGCTACCTTTCATGTTTACTCCAGTAACTTTAAATTGTGGCCTCCGGTCATAATAATTTTCTGCTTTTTGTCATTCTGGATTTCCCTATAGGCACAAGAGGCCCAGTCTTATTGGCAGCATAGATAAAAGTTTGCCTGTGTTACAGTCAGGGATGTAGGAAGGTTGAATCAGGGGGATAAATTCTATGAAGTATTCTTAATATACAAATTATTTCACTTTGAAACTGAGTCACACGGATAAAGCCTTTCTCAAGTAGAGAGAGGGATGAAACGTTGTAGGTTTTTAATATCACAGCAATAAAGTTTTTTTATTTTGTTTTTCTTAGTGCTTTGGGTTTTTTCTGGCTTTAATTGATTTAATTTCCAGGAGTGCACAAAGACCTTTTTACAGTTAAGCATTTGGTAGCCTTTGGATGCCTCATTACAGGGTCTTTATCAAGATTGCTAGGAAGAATGGTAGGGAGCCAAAACTTTGAAGACTGTGCCTTTTATATTTTCCCTTATTTGATGTGTTTTAATATGGCTTAATTAAGTCTTTTTGATTTTAACTCCTTCCTTTTTGATTTGTTTTAAAAGACACGTGAGTGCATCTTATACTTTGATTTTGTACAATGACTATGTCTATTTGATGGCACCAGAGGAAGCTATTTAATAGGTGCATTGTTATTTCTGCAAAAATGTAATCAATGTATACTATGTTTAGGGACCTTCAAATTGAAAATTTGAAGAAAGAAATTGAACTACTCCGTGCCGAATTGGAAAAAATAAAGTTTGAGGTGAGGATCCAGACAAATCAGACCACTTAACTCTACGTGTAAAATGGGTATTTTGACTTTATTAAAAAAAAAGTAACTCCAAAAATTAAAATGCCTCTCACATTTATAGGTAGTACTATAAATTCAATCAGTGCTTCCAAAAATTCTAAATTGTGTCTATAAAGAATGTTTTTTTAGCTTTAAAAATTTGGTCTTTAGGGACACTTTGTGAATAAGTGTTCTCCATGGAAACAATGGGAATGGGAGAGATATTTAACAACATCAGTAAATATAAAAACAAAGCAATAAAATTCATTACTTTAAATTCAAAATAACATTTTTACAACTGCTGTATTTGAATAACTGCCATTCCCATCCAATTTTTTTTTTTTAATGTTTTTTAGATGTTACCGGTCCTTTACTACTAATTAAACACATTAGGCAACTTTTCCTAGCAACACCTATTTGTATAACTGACCTCAGGTAGTTTTCTTGTTTCCAATTCTGTCTTTGGCTAACAAGGTAACATTTACATGCTGTGGTTTCTGCTTGGGATAAATTGTTGCCCAACTTGCAGCTACTAGTGGACACACAGATGTTGCACAAGTCCATCAGCCTTTGGCACCTCAGAAGCAACTTACTTTGAGTTTTCAATTTTTTGTCAAATTATAGTCTACACAAAAAATCCCATAATAACAGGCAACAAAACTTAATTTTGCTTTATGTAAAATAGGTTTTAAAAGAGTGATAACCACTGTGGTTCATTATTATTATTATTTATAAATATTTATTTTGTTTGTGATTGCAAATTGCTCCACATTTTATTCCTATTGAATTGATTTTTTTTCCTCCCAATAAATATAAACAATACTACTAGAATTTGCCACATTCTTTTTCAAATGTAAATGTACATTTCTAGTGTTAAATAGCTTGCAAACAAAAGAGCAATTTCCACAGGCAATGCAGCTCATGACATTTTAGTAGACATACATTACTATAAAATCTTCAGCTCACTTTTGATTTCTCTTCCCACCACCTTTTTAATATATTTCGCAAAATGTTTGTGAAGTTTTAAAGAACAACTGCTAGAGATGTAGAATTTGAACTATCTAAATAGCAAATCCTCACAAACTAACAATTTTACAAATAGTAGTAAGGTAAAGAAATAGTCTCCTTGTTCCTGTTCCAACTCTTGCTTTAAAACTATTGGGGATCTAAAATATAAATAAAATTAAACAAATAAAAACTTGCATGCAAAGGCTGTTTCTGTCCGTCTGGCAGAATGAAAAATATATACATAGACAACTGATAAATTAATGCTTTTAGTTTTCAGACCACCATAAAAAATGGTATAATGCTTGTTTGACTTTGAGTAATATTTCTTTTTAACTAACCTTCCCTTAAGCATTTTCACAAAACATACATAAACAATCTATTATTTTCCAGTGTAATGGGTGATGTGTGCCAGAACTACTTGAGTGTTTGTGAACATTTTTTTGTGTGTGTAATAGGCACAGAAATATATCTTGCAACTGAAAGGCCAAATCAATGCTTTGGAAGCTGAGCTAGAAGAACAAAGAAAACAGAAACAGAAAGCTTTGGTGGACAATGAGCAGTTGAGAGATGAGATGGAGAAGCTGAAAAAACAGAAACTGGAAAATGAAAAGACACAGGGCCTCTTAACGGAGTCAGAAAGTAGGTTTCTGTATATGGACCTTGTTGGTTACTGATTATTATTATTAAGTAAAGTTCAAAGTCAGCCATTTCCAAATTACCCACTGGATCTCTACTATGATTAGAGGAACCCGATGAAAGATTTGAGAGATTGGCTATCCTGCATATCACTCAAATATAGGTAATATTCTGTAAAATGTAATATCTGTGAAATACGTTGTGACATATCTATGAATATTGGTGCATCAGAGGGCCAGAGCAACAGCTCCTCCACAGTGCAGTTTTGGATGCAGGTGGGACTTGAGATCTTAAATTGATTGGAGGCGGGGGCCAGTCATTGCTAGGATATGTTTTATCTGTGTGTGGTTATTTTGGTGGAGTTTGGGCAGGCTTGAGGTGGAATAGGAGTGAAACTGCTTATTCCATGCATTACTCAGAACTTGCCTTTTTCCCTGGAGGACCAGGCTTTTGCCTAGCAAACCCACACACTCTTTATAGCTCTATGATTTTTGTTTCCAATGTTTATCATTCTGTAACAGAGCACTAACAAACAAAATACATTTTCTTATTGTCACTTGACTTACAAGTCTTTATTTTTGTTTCTTTTTCTTAACTTTTGCAAACTTCACATTTAAAATGAATTTACTAAATAGTTCTTCACTATTTTGTTTCTGATAGAGAAAATACAGGCAACAGAATTACGTTATAACAAACTGAAAGAAAAGCACAGTGAGCTCATTGGTGTCCATGCTGAACTTCTTAGGAAGGTAACTTTTATACCACTGGAATCTATTTGACTTGCATAAGAGTTGCATTAAATTTAAACTGCTTGCCATATAGAACTCTTTAATCACCACTGGAAAATCTGACAAAGTCCATTACATTGCAGGGTGCATAGTGGGAATGATATTGTAATAGTAAGCTGAGACATATCCGCAGTACATACACACCTATTGCATGCGTTTTAGCAGACCATGGCCATTTGGGTTGTGTAACAGAAATGAACATTAAGACATGCCTATTGAGTATTAACCTTTTTGCCTCGTGAGTTTTTACCTGATGACATGATCTGAAAATATTTCATATAATGTTGAATCTGGCGGGCCAAAATAATTTAAAAGTTCATCTACATAATAAGCTAAATAAGTAAACTGGCATAGGTGTTGTACTTGCCCCAGACAAAGCAAACATTTACAAAATAAGCTATATTTTAAAATGTTGAGTAACCCCGGGAAGGGATTCCATTACTACAGTACATGAGAGTGTTCTCTTTTTAAGTTAACTTCCTTATTTATATTGCTTTTTTTGTTTTTGTGCCCTTGTTATCCATTGAAAATTCAGCTTAGGGTTTGTTTACAATGCCATCTCTGCAGCTGGTCCTAGAAGCAGCAAACTTATTCAGTGTAAACAAGCCCTTGTAATGGGAGTTTTTTCTAACTGATCTGTTAAATCAAGTCTAAATATCAGCAAGTTTATTCATTTCTTAAATGGTTTTGGCAGAATGCCGACACAGCAAAGCAGCTAACAGTATCGCAGCAGAATCAAGAAGAGGTGGCCCGTATCAAAGAAGAGCTGGAATTACAGATGGATCAAGCAATTCGTGAATCAGAAATGAAGGTAATTAGAAACTGTCTTCTATGTTTAGGTTGTATTTGGACTCATGATAAATTATAGGAGCAGTAAACCATAGTCAACATAATGAACACACAGCATTGCCTTACTGACTTATGGTTCTTGAGATATGAATGTCAGACTAGAGAATGTTTTGTATATATACTGTATGTATATATATATATATATATACTATATTTATGTGTATGTATATATGTATTCATATTCTTATTTTCCTGTTCTAAGCACAACATTTCATTTTAAATGAAAGACTTGCTTTTATTCCACAGATCAGGCTGCAAAATCTAACAGTTTTAAAATGTTACAAACTCTCTTCCCTATTGAAAGTTTTCTGCAGCAGAAGCAGTAATAGAATAAAGTAAGGATGTGGATAGTAGAAATCTATAGATTAGTTTGCATATTTTGCATATTTTAGGTTAGCCTGAAGTCTTGTTATAAAATTGTGTATATTCACTAATAGAATTCAACTGTGGTTAAAGGTACACTATCATCTACAAAATAAAATTTGTTTGTGCATCAAAACTTTATATTCTATTTAATAAAATTGGTTAGTATGTAAAAAAAATACAACTTTTCCATGGCAAAAAGTTCACTGCTTTGCAAGTATTTTTGTACTTACATAAATACTGTTTTGTCTGCTAATTTCTTACCAACTCAGCAGTTTTGTCTCTAGAACAATGATGTAGGCTATCTTTATATAATCATATATACCCCAGAGTTTTTGAAAATTGGCTAGTTTTTATAACTACAGCCAGGAGATCCTGGGAACACAGTGCTGAGATTAGAGACCTATGCAAATTCAGGAAATCTTAGTTTTGCTGAACCACGTATCCTTATTGACTTAAATAAATAGATGTGTTTTTCAAACTCTAAGAAGCATCAGAAAAGAAGACACTCCCAGATATTAATGGAAGTTTTTTTGGGGAAAAATGCATTCTCACACAGGCATATACATTGGTATACACACACTCATTAGCACATCCAAACTTGCAGATATACATGCACGGACAGTTATGCACATGTGCAGACACACACACCCACACATGCACCCACCCTCTGTCAGCCACTTATTCACTTACTAATTCTCTTTTTGATTCTTCTATTTGCTTCTTCTAGTCAGCTCGTTTTTAGTCCATCACAAGAGTGTGTGATGCAGGTCCAGTTATAGTGCAGCATGCTTTTATTATGTGCTTACAGGAAAGATGTAGCATGCTTGTGCCATCTTTGTGGATGCCAGGGCTAATGTGGGTACTTCAGTATCCTAACAGGCCAGTCCGGCAGTCAGTCACTTCTCGTGCGCAGTACTGAAATGTAATGTCACTTTTTAATTATTTATTCAAAAAGTGACAACATCAGTGATTTGCCTGTGACAGCACTGGGTGGAAGTGCAAAGCATCAGGTGCTGCAAAGATGTACTAAACTGCTGGTGTACTCACTGGAGCACCATAAATAATTAAGCACAGAATAATATTTAGTTGTTCAGTATCCCAAATGAGACCCCAAAATCTTCTATTTGTTTAAGGCTGAACCAGCCTTTTTGGCACCTGTTTTATTCTGTAATTGTCTATTTGTCTTTAAATGCTTTTTTAAAATTCAGCAATGAACACCCACTGCTATATGGATTTGCACAGATATAACAGATGGTCTCTCCTACACAGATCTGTTTACCATTCATCCCACCGGGTGCTTCAGCGCCTCCTGGTCATGCCAAAACTTTGCATTTGTTGACCAAATTTGCAAGGTTGTTACTTAGTCCTGTTCTCTTAAAGAAATTCTAACATTTGAACACCCTGGCATTTCAAAATGCCCGTTTCTGTTGGAAGGTCCTTGTAGTTCCCCTGGAAACACACAGAAAAAAAAATAAAAATAAAAAAAAATATATATATATATATATATATACAGTATATATATATATATATATATATATATATAATTTTTTTTTTTTAACACCTAGATTAATCAGAACATTCCTGAAGGATAATTTGTAGATCTATGACTATATAACCAGTACCTTGTTTCCTGTGAGATAGGGATTACTGCAAAGATTTCTGTATTTCTGGATAGCAAAGAAAAATATTTACTAGTGAGTAAGCAGTTAAGCAGGATTATCAATGTTGATCTGTTATACCCCAAACTAAAAGGATACATTTGCTTATTATCATGCATGTTTGTCTTCCTTCTAAGTTCTTGTCTTTTTACATGCAGTTGGAGGACCAAAGTTTTCAAATTGAACAACTGAAGTCAGAAATTGAATCAAAGATGCAAGAGTTATTGTCAGTCCAACAGTCCCTTTCCAGCTCTGAGCAGGTATTTGTGCCACTGATGATAGTTTAAAATAATAAAATTACCATACTAAGCTTTTTTTTTGTGACATGTACAGATTTACAGAAAAAAAAAATTATTTATGTGCCAATAATTACTGCTTTTGTACCTTATTGGGAAAAATAAGTAGAAGACAAATATTGATTATTAAGTTGAAAAATATTTACCTGACACGAAATAGGGAATTTGCTTTCCTCTTTAAACCTTTTACACTAGAATTATATTGATATGGTATGGATAAGATTATCTGCCTGGTACATCAATTGACAGCACTGCTTGTAGGCAAACAATGCAGTTATCTGAATCTCTGTATATAGTTAATTTAGAATGACACACAAAATGATTGATAGAGTCTGTATTTGAAACAGTTTTTCCATACTGTGTGTAATTTCCTTGTAAGCCACCTTAATTAAAGGCAATATTTATGTATTGTTAAACAGTAAAGCTGTTTTTCAGAGTGTTCATGTCCTTTTTGTATTTATGAACATTTCAGTCTAAATCCCAGCTTAATTCAACATTAATGGCCCTTAAAGCTGAGAAGGACTCTTTGAAAGGTTTGTTGACATCTAAAGAATCAGAACTTTCTTCCTTGCAAAACACTGCCCAAGATACAGAGACTTTGTTCAAACAAGAACAACAGAAGAAAGCCAATGAAATTAGAGCCTTGCAGGAGAAACTCAACAAAAAGGTTTTTGAATTCACTTATTTTATATGCAGAATTTTATTTAGCAAAGTTTAAAATGTTTCATATAAATGATATTACACTAAACAACAAATCTGCTTTTATCTTCCTGGTTAGTTCATTAAGCATCTGAGTGAAATACATATATTATTATACTTTTCCATTTCTAATGACAACTAGTATCGGAGGAAAGAATGCCTTATTTGCATTCCAATATATGGTGAATTGTCAAGGAAATCCAGGATTATTGTGTTAATAAACCTTGTAAATGCAGTTGTGTGCAGTTTCTTTTTTGTTTTATACTTGTGTTATTGGAGATGCAGAAGAGCCTGCAAGGACTAGCTATAAAGTGTGTGGATTATATGGAGTGGCTCTCTTAAACATGTTTCTATAGAACTGCCACAGGCCTAAAATAATTGCTCAGTTCTTTTAAAGATACATTTAAAAATGACATTGTATTTTTTCGTGTTAATTTTAACATTGTATTTAGTTTTGCAGTTTATGCTTTTTTTTTTTTTTTTTTTTTTTTTTTTTAACCAGACCAATGATGAGCAGACACTTTATCAGAGAATGTTAGAGGATCAGTTTAATATTATTCAAGGAACAGTCAGAGAAGCTGAGAACATTATTCAGGATGCTGTTAGCAAACTTGATGACCCCTTGCATGTTCGCTGCACCTGCTCACCAGGTAATGTTGTCCTTTAATAAAATTAATATTACATTTATTACTATCTACTACTGTTTGTTCCTTAGGCTAACTGGTTAATAACTGGCTAGCGTAGAAATAGTGAAAGGGTTGTACATGGTGGAAAGGTAATTACTGGGTACTTCATCCTAGGTATATCAGTTCACAACAGCACGTTGACAAATTTGGAACTTTGGCGTCCCTTTCTTTGCCTTTGTTTAACAGCTGGCTAGCACCAATAGAATTCCATTCCTTGTACCTCCACTTCCTTGTGTGTATATACATTGACGTTGCATTCAGGATGATCCCTTTCTTGTTTAATTGGACAATAATTTTAATACAAGTAATTGCAAGCTGATCTTGTGTCTGTCACCATGCCTACTGTTCAGTTGTTCCAGATTTTAGTGTTGAAAGGAATGCTCTGCATTGTTAGTTTAAATGCTGTCATTTATTTCTTTTATTAGCGGTTTAGTTTTATTTATTGAATAATTGCAGTTATCATCATATATACTAATGTATTTGGAGGATATTAACGGTGGATGAAGAACTCCTCAAAAATGCAAACCGCCACTAATTACAGAACATAATGTATCCACAGTATTATCTTCCCTATAACAATGAATGGTGCTCAGAAAGTTTTACCATTGTTTAATATAGCTAGTTGGATATAGAACCACCAAATGTGAAGTAACAGAAGAATGCTGTGAAATCCTAGGGTTGTATCTAAATCTAAATGTTTAGTCCACATTTTTGTTGAGCAATATTTAAATAATTCCATATTTCCTCTCCACCTAAATTCTGAAAGTTTTTTTTAAATGGTCAGAAAGTTGTAGTTGTGGGTGGAGCTGAAAAGCTAGAAAGGCTGTCACATACTTGTGAAATTACACATACAGAGGAAGCATAGATAATCAAGTTGGAAGCTTGGAAGGGATAAATTGTGGGTTTGTGATGTTGGCATGTAAGCTAGATAAACAATGCTAACTTGGTTCTTTTTTAATGCCAATTTAGTTGGAGGTGGTATGGGACTTCATTTTATTTCTTTTTTGCATTATGTGGTTTTGTCACTTCTGTAACAGGACAGTCGTATCTAATACATTTGTGCATTAATAAAGTTTTAGCTAAATGGCTCCATATTCCTACAGTGAATTCTGTCCTCCGCCAATATTTTAAATACATGGCAAACATACTTTATCCAAACCACAAAACACCATTGCTTTCCACAGTTTGTGTTTTCGTATGCGAAAAGAGGGGGTAAAGTGTACAGCCCTTTATTGGAAGGCCACTAATCCTCCATGTCCATTTTAATTATTTACTTTTTATTTGGTTTTAAAGTGTACAGAAATTGTCAGCATTAACACATTACAACATTTCAGATTTTCTTTGTGTGCTTTTCTCTTTTACCTCCTTCTTTCCCATACTCTCTATTTCCCTCCCATCCCCCCTTTTTTTTCCCCACCATGTCTTAATTTTGGCTTATGGTAAACAATACATAATCTTGCATAAACTTACTTGAATCTGGCATATTCAGGACTTTCAATAAAGCTGCTTTCTTTTAACCGGAGTGCCGGAGGATTCTTTTTTTCTGCTTGGACAATATTCAGGAGGTTGTCTAGAAAAAAAAGACAAAAATACGGAATCCTGGGCTTCAAAGATTTGCCCATTTCACCCCACATTATACAATTCTGGAAATATGTTTAACTCCCATATATCCTTCTGCAACCAGTGAACGTTTAGACACCAACTTCTTTGGTGCAAAGGCTCAAAGGTACAATTTTGTCTTATAGTTGCCTTTTAACTTTTGTTAGGACCAGTAATAACAGAAACCTTTTCCTATTTACTGCTTTGGCCAGCTGAGGTGCCATGGCATTAGCTGGAGAGGTAATGGAATGGCTGGAGAGGAACACAGAAGACTTCTCCTGCCATTGGAGACTTCTAATGTAGAAAGCACCACAGTAAGTGACATGTCACCAGTGCCTCATTTGTTAAAGGGAGAGATTTAAATGAAGAAATACCACAGCGGAGTAGGGGAAGACATTTGTTATGCTCACTTTGTGTATAAGGTTACAATTATTGTCTTGGAAACTATAGTATTACCTACAGTTACGATCCTTAATACCCATATAAGAAATAAGGGCAATGGTGGTATTTCAGGTTCTTGGTATTATACATCTGACAGACAGCCAGTCAAAAGCCAAGAGAGGGACTCAGACTTCTAAATCATCTGGGGGAACATTACTGCATGAATGTAGGTTGAATTTCTGCTGTCATTGCAGATACTTCTGTTTTATTAATGACCCTTTCTGTTGCAATATTTATTGTCTGATCTGCTGCCTGATTGGCACTGGCCTTTCTTGCTGAAGAAGCCCCCTCCTTGGAAAAATGCCTGTGCAACCCTTTCCAGTATTACAGTAGCTTATCTAGATCATAATTTTTTTTATTGAGACATGAACAAGTTATTGGAGGAACTTCACCTGTATGACCATGTGTTTCCACTTAGTATTGTTATGATAGTTACACATCACATTCTGTTTTTTTATTTGTCTCTTACATACTTGCAGATTACCTGGTTTGCAGAGCCCAATCTGCATTAGATTCAGTCCCTGTCCTTGAAAATGGACATTCAAAGTATGTACAAAACATGACAGGTAAGTTCCTGTTTCTTCTATTCTTGATGTAGTTAGTTTGTGCAAAGCCTTGTTTAGGATGTTGCCTTAAGGTTTTGGACAAAGCCCAGTGAATTCTAGGCTCTACCTGTCAATCCAGTTTAACACCTATACAAAGCAAATCACTAGACATTTAGTTAAGTTTGGCACCTTGATAATAGGTGCACCAGATTAAATTATAGAGAAGACATCCACACCACAGTTCATGTCAGGATTTAATGATTTAAAAAAATAAATCTATTAAAAGAGGGGTTTTCAAACGGTTTTCAAAAGGGTCTTTTTTTTCATCATGGTTAACGCTCTTGGCCTCATCAGTTACACACCTTGTATATGACTGGCGGTGTACCATGGTAGTTACACATAATGAATTATATCATCATCAGACATGCATCAAGTTATTTATCCCACATTACTTAAAGTCAATAGTGGCCATAGTCCAGTCTATGACAGAGAGACTGCTTTTAATCACTTCATTCCCACAGTATCCCCAGTAACACAGAGATAATGCACAGCTCACAATAGCTATACTTTCAAAATGCTTAGACAGTACACCAAAAGCACTTTAGACTTTTTGATGCACTCAGCATATTGCAACAGCTCTCTTCATTGTCGTCTATGGCAGTCACCTGTCTTGTCAATGTCCTCACTGTAAAGTGAATTCAAGCTCACTAAATGGATTTATGATTCACAAAAACATATTATAGTTAAAGGGTGCTCACTGGAAAAGGCCACTTACACCACAGACTTTTATAGGAGGGCAGAAATACTGTTCCAAATCCAGATTAAGCAGGTAGAATAGCTGCTTTTTCCCATTCCCCAACTTTCCTGTTGTATAACCCCTGTGTTAAATTAAGCTATCAAAGTTTTTTCTTAAAATAAAAATGTACTAATCGCAGTATATACTACCAGTAGAGGAAAAAGCACAATATTTTTCATTGAATGTACTATGATTTTATTTTTTTATATGTATTATTGTATTATTTTTCGATTGTGTTGTGTACTTGGTTGTTAATGTTTTCTACATAGCAGGGCATAGTTGTGTAGTATTGCTGATATCTGTGAGATACTTGTACAGTAATATTTTAATACAGCATCCATATTACTATTCCAAAATATTCGGTTATGGATTATTTGAATTTTACTTTATAAGTTATACAAGAACATCATAGAGGACCATCTTTAACCCTTTCACTGCCAGCCGATTTTTTTCCTGTGCATCCTGTATTGCCAAGCAGT
>WMED01007776.1:0-17396 GCA_019650415.1 Pipa parva | reverse complement strand
AAAAAATATTAACAAAAAGCTTTAGAAATATCGCTCCCTTTGTCTAATACTTAAGAAAGCAACCTTCATGTTTTACAGTATATGAACTCATAGTTCATTCATGTTTTGTGCCCTATTATACCTTATCTGTGTCTTCAACCATTTTTTCAATTAAACTTTAATTTTACACATTATTTATTTTCACCAATTATTTAGTTTACAAAGGCTGCTTTACGAGATTGATGCCTTCTTTTTGATATCAAAGCATAGGTCTCATGCCCTTCATTCATTTTATCCTTAAGTAGCTATTTATGCTTTATTTTTTATGAAAATCTTTAGCCAAAGTGAGATTACATCCTTAATCATGAGTGGTAGATTTGGGACACAGCCTCTACTTACTGTAATCCACGATTCCTTGTTAAGTTCAAATATTACTGTTTAGGAAGAGTTTTAACTTAAATTTCTCACCTCAAATAGACAATTTATTTAATTAATCCTGCCATAACAAGGACATTCTTTACTTCCATAGCTTCTAGATTAGAAATGATTAGAAAATGGTGCTTTTTGGAGAAAGTGGTATATTATTAACAGGAATGTAAACTCTCAAATTTAATATTATTTTGATTTTTACCACTGGGATTTCAGGGAAAAACTTTATGTATTTCCATTGAAAAACTGCTAGTATTTTATTTATAGCAATGTAACTGAATTACGAACTATGTAAAATAAATAAAATATTCTTCATTTAATGTATTCCACTGTATCTTTTATATAATATATACAATCATCTGGAATTATCTCTTTGAATATCTTAAAAAGCATAATATTTATATCTTATTGGAACTTCAAACAGCACAGATGCAATAAAATACTTGTTAATGAGCAGTAGTGAACTTCCTTTCAACAGGGGATCCAAAATGGGTTACCTGCACTGACTACCTAGGCCCTAATTGGCTGGTGGATGCACACTGCAACCTAGCAGGCCTTATTCTTCAAGGGACTTTGATCTGGTTTCACACTGGCATTTACCCTCTGCACCCATTTAAAGATAAATAACATTTAACAATTACAGATAAGTAACATACATCACATAGGATGTGATCTGACAGCTTTTTAGGCTTCTACCCTTTGAATTATGGGAAATGGAGTCCCAGTCCATACCATTTTGTTCAATAAAGAAGTGTTGTGTAGGGATTTATCAAAATAAATGCTATCCTGCAAGACTGAGTAGTTATTAGTGTCCAGACTTAAAAGGATTAGGTAAACTATAATCCATAACTATAATGCTTTGTATTTATTTAGTAATTTGTAGCCTTTAGAGTTTAGTGACCAGATCTTCACTTTAAAATAGCAGGTGTTGAAAGGAAGCAAATAATTAACAAGGTTGAACTTGTCAGGGTAACCTATACAAAATACATGCGCATAACTATTTATATCTGCAACTCTTTGCCAATGCAGTGTGACTCTATTTCTTAGCCTTGTATAGTCTTGAAGAAATGTGTGCAGTGGTGCACACCAGTTTACTTCCTTAAAGGTGGTGCAAAATTCCTGGATGTTAGGCAAAACATCAGCATGTATATAGAATTTTGTAAAGAAGAAAACACTTAATATAAATTATGATGTGTAACTTTGTTTATTCGACCATAGGTGGAAGGTACAGGGTCTGCTAGGTTTTGGGGGTCATAACCTCCCTTTAAGGCAAATTAAAGGCAATGACTGGCTTTACCAGTAGTACATACCTGCCAACAATGCCCTTTAAAGAGGGAGATATATGAAATATTCAGTGCTCAAGCTTGCATATCTGAATATATGTTATTTGCAAAAGTTATAATATGTTAGACATTCTTCATAATTTTCACCCCATGTTTTTTTTCTATGCTAGAATAAAACTGTATATGCTACATTATTGGTAGCTTTTGTCAGATACCTCACAAAAAAAATTGCAGCCCAGATCATCAGGTCAATCAGTTAAATATACACAGTGTATAATGAGATTTGTAAAGAGAAGTATTTGCTAGGTAATCTGTCACCATATGTATGTTGAACACAACCCCATAGCATTTTGGTCTTGGCAATCAATGAAGAAATACTTGCAATGCACTTGTAAGAAATATCAAATAGGAGCAAGCCATGAATAACCCAATGTGCTGACCTGTAATTGGATTTCCTCAGGTAAAATTTGATTTAACCACTTTCTCTTGTCTGCTATCTTTTCTATTACTGTAAATGTCCATAATTATTGCTGTAACACCAGAGAGAAATAAAGTTTTGAGATCGATTCATTATCTACTCTTGTTTTATTTGCAAATACAAAAGGCAAGAAAACCTGAAATTCATTTAACTGGTAGTAAATCAACTGCATTAAGAAGCCCTTTAACAAAAGCCTTTTCAGTCTTTTTTACAAAATATACCAATCCATTAAAGTCTCTGATCTGTGAATACAGTACCTAAAGCAACTCTCGCAGCCGATGCATCATAATTGATCCAAAATGATACCCATGACAGGATTGTAATCAATGTAGATGGCATGTATGTTTGCAAAATGAAGTACCCAATGTTTCTTTTCAGTCGAAAACTAAGTGATAGTCGTGGATAGGCTCCTGTGGGGAAATGTGATGAAAAAACACTTAGCAAATAGTTTTCAGTTTTTATTCAAAATAAATGCTATATAACAGACTTCTTACCTGTAGAAAAGATAACATTCTTTGAAACCATTTTGTAATCAACAATAGAAAACTGAGGCAGCTCTATCTTTTCAACTCCAGTGATTGCTTTGTCCCCTCCATTCCAATAAAATTCAATGTCATCCGTTGTATATCCATCTAGAATGAAATGACATATATTTGTGTATGCATGCCAACAACGGAGTAAAGGGATTACTTTACAAAACCAATGTGATTCTGCTCAAAAACTGGTGTAGGAAGAAGAGGTTTGGGTTTTTGGAGCAATGGGCTGACTTTTATGTGGGTTACAGGATCTTCAGTAGGGACGGGCTGCACCTAAATGGGGAGGGTGCAGCTTTATTGGAGGAAAGGATGGCTAGAAGGATGGAGGAGTGTTTAAACTAGGAACGAGGGGGGGGGGGGGGGGAAATAAAACACGTAAAGGGCAAGATAGAGTAGATAGGGAATGGGGAAACATTAAAGAAACTGGGGGAGGAATGGAGGGAGGGGATAGAATTGTTGATGAGGTCAGGGTTAAATTAAAAATAACCAAAACCTGCTAATGTGTATGATGACAAATGCTAGAAGCCTAACAAATAAAATGGTTGAACTAGAATTATTTACATATATTTAAAGAAAATTTTGATATAGTCGGAAACATGGCTAAATGATAGCTATGACTGGGCAGTTAATCTAGAGCAGACCTGGGCATACTACTGTTATGGTCTTGCATTACGGGAAGTTGGTAGCTGCCGGAAGACCCGCTGAGGCAAACAAACACTAGGGCGCGGAGTCTAAGTCTAAGTTTTCGCCTAGAGCCCCCGCAAGGAGGTTAGGACTTTGCCGCGGAGGGAACCCAGGTCGCGACCCCTAGGAATGAGTACCTGAGCAGGATACGAAACACTTTCCCAATGGACCCAACAGGCAAGGTGACCAGGCAAATCGAGCAGGAACAAAAATGACATAAACAATGGCTGAACACAAAGACTGTAGCAGGGCTGGACACAAGGACTGTAGCAGGGCTGTACACAAGGACTGTAGCAGGACTGGACACAGGAACTGAAGCAGGGAACTTTAATTAGGTTGAACAGAAGCAGGGACTTGACTACTGCAAGGTAGGGAACCTATAATCAGGCGCCGAACCTTTCTGACAGGCTCCCTTATATAGCTAGGGAGCCTGTCAGATGATCGTGCCAACCAATTAAAAAAGCGCGCCACCACGACGTGCGCACTATGACGTCAGTGCGCTTGCGCGTCGGCGGCATCCCGGAAGAGCCGCGGCGCCGCGATGCCCGATGCTGGAGCGGCTGGTGTGGGTAAGTACCGATCTCACAACTACGGCTCGCCAGATGTCTCTGACCGTCCTGTGTGAGGATGTAAAAAAGGGTGTGTGTGGTCAACCGCCATAGGCATCAGCATGCTAGACACGTCCCCCCAGCCCTCTGATGCCATCCGATTGCAAAGATAATTGCCCACCCCTGATCTAGTGGGATACACATTATTTAGAAGGTACCATAAACTGGAAAGTTGTTTTGCTTTTAGTCTTACCTAAAGCAATGGTAGAGGCAGATCAGGAGAAAACCAACTTATTAAACATGTTTTTCTCCACTGTGTTCACAGAGGAAAATGAAATGTCAGGTGAAATGAAGAGAGATAAAGTAAACGCTCCTTTAAATGTTGCCAGTATAACCCAGGAGGAAGTACTACGCTGTCTTAACATAATAAAAATAGATAAATCACCGGGTCCAGACAATATATACCCTAGAGTCGTAAGGGAATAAAGCTCAGTCATAGACAGACCATTATTTTTAATATTTAGGGACTCTATAATGACAGGGATTGTTCCAAAGCACTGGCGTGTTGCAAATGTGGTCCCTATATTCAAAAAGGGATCAAAATGTGAGCCTAAAAACTATAGACCTGTAAGTCTAACTTCTATTGTGGGTAAAATATTTGAAGGCTTTTTAAGAGATGCTATCCTGGAATATCTTGACATAAAAAAATGTATAACTCCATATCAACATGGGTTTGTGAGGGATCAATCCTGCAAACAAATCTAATTAGCTTCTATGAAGAGGTCAATTATAGACTAAACAGGGGGAATTCATTGGATATCATATACCTTGAGTTTTTTAAAGCATTTGATACCGTGCTGCATAGAAGGCTGGTGCATAAAATAAGGATGCTTTGACTGGTGAAAATGTGTAAGTGGGTTAGTAACTGTCTCAGTGGTAGGATGGCATTAATCGATCTTTATTTTTTGACTATTTGTTGCATCCCTTCAAACTGGTATTGAAATGTATAACTGGCTGCTATGGAGGCTGATCTTTTAAAGCAGAAATCAGATTTGAATGTGCATTATTAGAAAGAATATGCATACATTCTTAATAATCAGCCCGTGTCTGTCATAGTCTGTTACTCCAGTCTGGTTTTTACTGCAAGTAATCCTAGAAAACAAATGTTAGTGCCAGTCTGGATATCCTAAAAATGCGGAAATTGTTGACTTTGTCAAATTACTATCATCTATACAATAATACTTCCTTAATATTAAGATGAACTTTCATTTTAAGTAGGAAAAAAATGATATCAAATTAAAAAATAAAGTATTTCTTTATCTCATTCTAGCAAACACACCTCTACAAATCACAAGTACTGATTATCAAAGTTACACTTTTATTTGCTTGAGTAGTAATGTGTAATGACATAACAAGACTAACAGAAGCTCGGAGTTGCAATCTGTATAATGTAGCAGATAGATGGATATTTTAGGTAAATCTGTCCTTTCCTTTCCACATCCAGTCCCCTGGGTGCCAAAGAACATAGCATTTGTGCATGCTTGACCCCATGATAAATCACCTATTTCTGAGCATGCCTGTTTACATGAAACTAATGGCAGTTTCCTTCTGTTGGGGACTGCTGTATCAGTTATTTATTCTCTATGCTTAAGAAAAACAAAACTTGATATCTGTTGATGTTCTGGTGCTAAAGCAAATGAAAAGCAAGAGACTATACTGTATATATTTTTTAAGGGGAACTTTAATCAGTTTACATCTTTTGATATGCAGTACTATACCTTAGTGAGAAGGGTTTCTCCCCAGTAGATGTTTCATGTGATGCAGAATGATTGATTAGGCAGCACTGAACTCCCGCACCAGGAGTTGTGTGTGTGATGTGTACTGGCCAGTTTTCCATGAAAAGGTACCCTCCCCTGGACATTTTTGTCCTACTTACTATATGCGCACAAGTTACCTTTCCCTTTGTACAAACAACAAATGGCAAGTATTACTTCTTCACTAAAAATTTTTTTAACTATTTGTGTCAGCAATTGACGTAGAATAAAGGAGTTCTATATGTATCTGTACAGTTATATCAGCACTATAGTGCCCCTTTGATATGGATTCCATTACAATTTTATTGAAAGCATTGTTATTATAATTTTACATTCTTGAGGCTTCCTTGTTTCAGACAACTGAGCATGCTGGATAGCTCCGTACCATAGAAGACATTAATTAGGGAAATGTGATGTTCTCTACTGCTTTGAAAATAGCAAATAAAATAATGCAAGACACAAATTTTTACAGCTATTTTTAATAACCATCTGCATGGTTTAATCTAGTATTTCCAGGTGTTTGTATAGAATGTGCATTATATAATGCACCAGCAAGATCATAGAAAATTACATATATATGAAATGGGTGATAACATTTAATATATTATTATAACTGGCAAATATTATTACGCTCATCTGATTACACTTGTTTTCAGGGAACAAACTTCCCTTAAAACAAAAAACTTGCATTTGTGTATGCAACATTTATAATACAGTATGTATGTATATTTTATTTTTATAGATCTTCTAAGTTAAACAGCGCTAAACATTTTAACAAAAGATTTCTAGAACAGGTAAAGAGGTAGGTGCTAAAACAAAGTATAGAAATAAAGTGAAATGATGATGATGACGATAGATACTTTATTGATCCCAAAGGGAAATTCAAGGCATCTGGTAGCAACACACACACATAAAAACAATTAGACATAAATTAGCCAAATAAAAAATAAACATAATAGCATAAAACACAATATTAAAATATATTAAAACTGTCGACACTAATAAAGTGCAAAATAGTTGACAACTGCATGGCACCCAAAAAAAATGTAAGTAAAAAGAGCAATAAAACAGTATCTCTAAAAGTTATTTACTCCTACTGGACTGTGAAGAATTAAACAGTCTAATAGCATACAGCACAAAAGAATTCCTAAATCTATCAGTGGAGCAAAACAAAAACAACAGTCTGCTGCTGAAAGAACTCCTCTGCCTAGATATAACACTGTGCAGAGGATGATGGACTTTATCTAAGATATTCAACAGCTGACTGAGGGCCCTTCTCTCCACCATCGAAGTAACATCCTGTCAAGATGTCCAGCATCTCTCTTATTAATGCTGCTACCCTAACACACCAAATGCAGGAATTTAGATTTGAACAGATAAAGGTTCCTTAAAATTTACATAGAAATAATATTAATAATAACCAAAACTAGGATAGACAAAGTAAGAATTCTTCTACTGTAGTTGGAAGTGTTGGTTTTGGGCTAAATATTGCATAATGAATACAAAATTGCTTTTATTTCCCCATAAATAACCAATAGATGCAGCACTCAGGAAAACATAGTAACTGCCTTTATTTTTGGTGAGCAGAATGTAAATAGTCACAGGTTGGCAAACACTTTTAGAAGACAGAGGGGGTATAGGGTGATTTAACCTACCCATTTGTATTCTATACGCTGCAATCTTTTCCACTACAATTCACTATGAGCACAATGTGGCTAAAGAGTTTAATATCAACTGAATCAAAGTGCATCTAATTGAAAAGTTGGCATTAACAACTGAACTGGTGAGTAGAGTGGTGGAAGTGAACATGGGAATGGCCATGAACTGCACCTACTGAAAAAAGCTAAATGCCTAGAAACATGGTTTTGGCAAAGTCAGGTTTAACGAAGAACTAAACCACTAGTTAATCTAGGGCATGATTCTTCTTGGGTGGGCAAATCCCACTTACCTATCACTGCCTTTAGACTCTCAATACCTTCTGCTTGTTCTTTCACCTAATATTCATAATGCAGTTTCCAGCAAGGCTGACATCCCTTACAGGCTATGTCCTACATCATCATCTTTAACTTCATAAAACTTAAACGTGGACTCTGTTCCGTTTCTGTTACATCTATCTTCAAATGGTGTATATTACATCTCTTTGGGACATTGTTAACGGCTATATTGTATGTTATGCATATACTGTATATTGGAGCTCTATAAATTATTGGCTCACTTGAAGCACAAATATCCTCTGTGTCAACTGCCTCATTCATCCCTCCCACAGCTTTAATTGTAGTGTAAAATGCATCTAATTTCCTGAACTGAAAAAAATAATGATATGCCTTTTTGTAATATAAAGGGTGCTATCTAGCTTTACAACACGTATATAACAAATATATATACCTGATCAATACAATGTTAACATTTTTGGAGGCTGTCAATCATAGTAAATAAATACTGCTGGATAGTAAATACATACTGCTATATCTCACAATTCATAGGTCATGAACACTGAGTTTATAGTATACTAGTTGGCAATAAGACACATTCAGGGGCTGAGCTTGACAGTTGAAGTGAATTTGATTTAATCCATGTCAAAATGGTTGGACTGAAGCAAATTCACTTCTGCTTTTTCACTTAACTACACATTTCTTTGGTGATGAAGGGAATGGTCACAAATACTTTTTGATGCATAATAACTTTATTTTCCATGGATTCTGAGTGAACAGTCAGGGCTGCCAACAAGGAGGTACATCTGTGGGGGACAAATCAGCACAGTAAACTGGGGGGCCTCCAGATATGTGGACTTCAAATTATTGTCTAGTGAAATTGATGGCCTACTGAGCAGTGTAACTGAGTGTTTTTTTTTTATTGTAACTGGGGAGTTAAAAAAATGTTTGGGGGACCTAATTGTAAGGATGTGGGGCAGCCTTGTGAATAGTGACCTTACAGCAAATAGGAACCCTGCTTAACCCCCTCATTTGCTATTTTGAGCTGAGAATCAGCAAAGTCTCTGCAGCAAAGAGCCAAAAACAGAATTAGGCTGTTCTGACTGAAGGGCCCAGCAGAAGGTAAAGAACAGTGCAGGTATAGGGTTAAACTGTTTACATATATAAAAGCCATTAGTAAGAAATCAGAATCTCCAATACTTCTAATCATAAAATGATATTAATTAAACTGCTTAATAAAGTCATTACAGCATTATACATACAAGATGAGTTTACACTGCATAAACCTAGGCTTTTATGTGATCATTTCATTTAATGCATTGTAAGTGATCAATTTAATCCTCTATATAAAACATATTGGTGTATTCTGTTAATTATATTCTTGTTTCATGAAAAAGACTTGATTCTTTCTAAAAATCCCTTGCTCCTGCTGGAGACAAAATAAATCTACATCTTTCAGAAAACAATCCTTGAAAGTAAGTATACCCAGCCACCTATCTCTTCCTGCTACAATAAATAACAACAGGGGAGGTAGGGGGTGGCTGGAACATGATTGACAAACAAGTCATAAGGGTGTGTACTCTGTTTAGGGAATGACACTCCCCTCCTCCTGTGTCAATACCCCTCCCCCTTTTTCCCCCTTATTCTATATACTTAGTTGTGTATACAGCAGATTTTGGCAGGTAGCAGGCAAAGAACATCCCACCCTCCCTCCTGATGCCAATTTATTCTCTGCAATTTACCCTCTGCCATTCATATCATAATATGTATTTTTGCATCATTTTGAATTTATGCTTTTTCAAAAAGAAATATTTTGTCTTTACTGTCAAAGCTTTATGTTGGAGATTTGGTAAGCAATGACAGAATCTGGGCTAACTTGGTTAGTTATGGCAGTGCCGCAGTTGCACCTATAGCCTATGGCTTGGGCCTACTTCCCGGTACCACTGGAGACTCTTAGAGCTTTATGGTTTCATTTGTGCCAGTAGCTGGTTGCAACCGCTGGCACAATGTTTTGATTATAATATAATTAATAAAACTGTGGCCAAGTTTTCAACCAAAAAATGAGTCTGTGTTTTTTATGGGGCCACAGTTTATGTTATAAGTTTGGGTCTGATATCCTGGGAGGCCAAGGGTTTCTGTATCTCCTACAGCATACTGCATTAGTACAATCTGTGTGTTAATGAGTGAAGGCACCGGAGCACCACTCTCATACTATGTAAGGCCTACCCCGTGCTTTATGATATTGTTGCAATACTTGTCCTACCCCAGAAGGTCCATTCCTTAACCTGAGGTTTCCTGGAACCAATGAAAATCTCATATTATTATCCATCTTACTTGCATCCAACAAAACAGAAAAGACAGTGAGATATATTCACTTTAATATCAATTTGAACATTCATCAGGTATTTTAAGTGCTAAAAGAATATTATGGGGAGGGCAGCTCTGCAAACTCTAGTGACAGAATCCATAACATGGTGAGCATGACAAACAGGTCCATCTCTACATGATAGCAGATATCGTCTCCCCTTGAAGACAGCCTCATGTTCTTACACAGACATGGATATAGAGCTCTATGCTACTGTTCTTGGCTTCAAGATAACACAGATATATCATATTAGATTTCTGACAGTTCATTTCACTTTATTTATGCTTGTAGTAAAGAATGACTGTGGGTAAAATAAAGGATACTAATCGCACAAGTCTTGCAGGTTAATCAATAACATCTTATCCCTTCTGCTAACATTTTCATGCTGTTTTTTTTCCATTTTCTGTGATCTGTTTTTACTATTATCACTTTATTTAGTCCAATAGTCTTGATGTAGTCCAATCAATTGTGATAGCTCATATAATGTGACAAGACAAGTCTAAAAAATGGCAGAAGATTTGTATTTCATCTTTGAAATGTTGGTATTATCATTTTATTTTAGGTAAAATCTGTTGTAGAAATCTGCAAGTATTGGGCCATGATTTGAAAAGCAGTGGGATAATATACTCCTTACAGATTCAGCAGTGCAAAGAACTGATATTTTTGTCTACTTTCCTGAAAGATGAATATCATTCTGAGACATGAAATCCCTAGACATAGTCATGGCTCAACTGAGCTTCTCTGAAGAACCCTTTGTATAATAGCTTTGAAGCATCACAGTGGTTGAATTTTCATTAATGACAGACCTTAAGAGTACATTAGTGATATTTTTTATACACTTCTTACATAATCGCCCATATTTATATGTCACAATTAAATCCAATTGGTGACCTTTCTCTATAATCATATACATACACAAATTCTGTAAAATAATCTTCCCTGGCCCAAAGATAACATATGCTTACAATCAATGACAAAAAAAGAAAACATATCAACAGAGAGTAATGAAAAAATATTATTTTGAGACGTAGATGAAAGTATACTACTCCAAAGAAACTTTTATTCCTTATTAAAAACCACCAACCCTTAGATATTCTATTGCCTATAACATGTCCTACTACGATTTGTCATTTTAAAGGGAAATTATAGTCAGATTATGTTTACATATGCAGTACTATGCATAAGTGAGAAGTGTTTCTTCCCAGTAGTTGTTTCATGTGACACAGAATGATTGAGTAGGAAGCACCAGGAAATGTGTGTGTGATGTTACTGGCCAGTTTTCCATGAAAAGGGATGCTCTCGCGGACATTTTTGCTCTACTTATTTTTTAATGCCTGCACACAAGTTATCTTATTGTCTGTAATCTCCTGCATTCCAAGCTTAGTTTTTGAGGCCAAAAGGTCAGCACACACACACACAGCACAAGAATAATGCTGCATAAACATACTTAGTTTAACACTGGGCTTGGTATTTCATAATCATGTGAGCTTACTAAATTTCCTTTAATGAATACCCACCTGCCACCTGCACACACAAAGATAGAATGTCACACAGTTTGGCAGTAATTAAACTCTATTGTATTGTATTGTACAGATTTTGAATTACAAGCAATAAAATCTTTACAGAAACCTCTTATTGTTTAGGGAAACTTTCAATTTAATAGGGGTATTTAATAGGAATAAAGTGGTTGTTTACTTTGGAATTCATTTAAGCATCTTGTAAATCAAAGAGATTTCACATTGAAGTTGGTCTTATTTTTTTCATAGTGTTTGAAATATTTAACTTGCATTTAAAGGATCTTCTGTCTAACTTGGCAGTAAGGGGTAGAGTTATGTACAAAAGAGCTATAGTAAAGGGACTAAATAGAATGACAAATAAAATGAAGCCAACAGATAATTTGCATCATTCAAGTCAAAATTGGCCAATCTTGAACCATGAACTGTTTTCAAACTACAACTCCCAGCAGTTTGATCATTGACTTTCTGGGTTGGTGCATGCTGGAAGTTGTTAATAACAGCTAGAAGTCTATGGAGGGACAAACCAGATTTAAAGGTTTGTGCTAAATATCTGTATCTGAATACAATATTTTACATTCAGGAAGGAAGAGTTAAAAAATCTTTAGACACAGGAATAGTAGAAGCTCTTTGTTTATCTGTGACATGGGAATCATGAATAGATTTGACCTTTGTACACACTGAATGGATTATAATCATATCAACTTTAAATCAAAGAACTCAGATGACAGCATTTTTTTTTTCCTTTTTCAGTTTTAATTCAATATCCAGTAAACTGTTTAGTGTTTCTAGCAGCTGTTCATAAATTGCTTGCCTAGTGTCTAGTCCAAAAGTACATCATCAAAATGCAGCATCATTTTGGCAGGTGTAAGACTGTGAGCATTTGTAACAGAAATGTCACAGTTTTTGCCACAGTACCTTTCAATGCGCATCACTTTCCCCAAGCGTTCCATTTGTTTCTTGCCAGAATCAACCATGCCAATATTAATGAAAAAACCCACTGGCGATAATGACAATGTCAATAATAGCACTGTACCACTGTTATAGTTGTTTTAACTGTACTTGAGTGTAAAAATATAGCAAATTGAGTTCTGAAAGAATTTTAATATAGGAATGGCAAAGTTCAAATAAGTCATTTTAAATACCTCCATGTGTTCTGTATCTGTTACTAGTAACCATTATTTTTAGCTGAGGAGACATGTTACTAATTGGTTATTTCGCTAATAAATGGGTGACCTCTGGATACTGACTTATTTAACAGTAAGAAGAGTTTGGAGCAGCGGCAGTAGAAGTGGGAGAGCATACTAGAAGCACAGCTTGTTTCTTTGACAAAGGTATATTTTTCTTATTACAATTATGTTTAGTTAAACATAAACAGTGCAAATTATTTTTTTTTAGTATCCCAAACTACCCCTTTAAGAAAGCAAAAATAAAAAAACAAGGACACATGCAATTCAGAATAGATTCATATTAAAATACATCAAGTTATCAACATGGAATATGTTGTATATTATATTATTTTTTGATACCATACATTTCAATGAACTTGCCAATCCAGCTGCAATGGCTGGTGGATATAAAGACTTCTAGTATAAAAAGACAGTAGTTTAGCTTCATCTCACATCTCTAGTTTTAAATTGTTCAAATGTAAAGAAGAGGTTTTAGTTTTGTGTGAATTGTGTGGCTGATTGTAAGATGTTTGAGTTAATGCCTTTGGGGATTTAGGCGGTCGTTCCTTTGCATGCACTCTATTACAAGCAGATACTTTAAAAAAATGCAGGGTCTTGAGTATAAAGTCTCACTTGGATTGGTTGTGAATGAAAGTGTATAACCTAATTTTATTAAAAAAAGTCTATGGCAGATGGAAACTGTGACCAAGTAATCACTAAATATATATGTATAATTGTCTTTAATGGTGTAACATGTTGTTTCATCTAATCTTCAAGTCTATGTGATTTTGTATGCCTAATTATGTAAATGCAATGTTAAGAGAATGAAAAATATGCATCCAGATGAAAAAACAGCAGTTTTTGAAATTTAATGATAACAGCTTCTTCCATTATTTATTTTATATATGTACAGGGCCTAAGATACTGAAAGCTTTTTAAAGAGAACCAGGAAAGATTTCATTAGCTGTGATATAAAAATAATACATTTTAAACAAAAGCTGATATTTAATGTTGCTATTCTAAGACTGAAAACCATGAATAAAAGAGGCTAATGTTTAAAAGTGGTTCTTGAGTTAATAGTACTAATAATGAGGAAAGTGGGCAACCATGGCTAGTGCCATTCTTTAACTTTATAGTATTAGTTGAATAGTCATGAATTTTTGGGGCATAGATATATAGATACATACAGTAGATATATATTTCAGTATAGAGTTTCCCAATTTAATTGTGTTTTCTGTGAATCTGTTCACATGGTTATATGCATTTTTCACTCTATGCTTTGTATTGCCAATGCCTTTAAATGCTAATCCTGTAAAATCACTTTATATGCACATCCTCCCCCTGTACCTAATGGTTCTACTCTGTAGTGAATCATTAGAGGGGTGGAGCCTTACCTTTAAATTCTGACTTCACTTGCAATATTGACACCACTTGATAAGGGACCTGTGAAACCCGAAACATGCTGTCACATTAAAAGTTTTGCAGCAAAGTCTGTTGTCTGGCTATTTCTTCCATCTCACTTAGATTGTAAGCTCGATGGGGCAGGGACCTCCAACCTCTTGTGTCAATCACAACCTAGCACTTAATTTGATGTATCTTTGTGATATTCTACTTGTATTATTTAATGCACTTTTCCCTTGTCTGTATTGTACTTGTATTGCTGAATTGTACAGTGCTGCGTAAATTTGTGGTGCTTTATAAATAAAATTATACATACATACATCTCCATATGTGATTGCAACAGTCATGAACACTTATTGTTGCAGTCATAAAGACCTTTGATGTTATGTATGCATGATCTAGAAGTTTTGCAAGTAATTTCATAACATTGGTAATTAAAGGGATTGGTGTGTAATTTGTGGTAAGAGTGGTATGAAAAAGCTGAGTGGCAAAATTTTTGAAAATGCATGATTGTGCCTGTCTCAGGGTGCCTGGGTATATTTTTTGGATTAGGGATACAAGGTATACTAGAAATGAAACATTAGCTGTTCTCTTAATTTTTGTTTTATTTTGTATCTGTTCATAAAAGAGATTTGCCATTAGTCAATCACAAAGTGGATCAAAAACAGGATGTTCATCCAGATCACCATTAAATATTATGATCTGAAAATCTAAAAAGAATAGTAGTAAAGTCTGAAAAAGGTGTTATTTAATAGGCATTTTAAAAGTTTACACCTTTAAAAAAACTTTACAAAAAAGTTTCTAGGATACAGAGAGAAACTATAGCTATCTTTGTCATAACATGAGAAATTTGCTCTTAGATCTCTAGAAGCTGCTGGTATAGGCTGGGCATCTCAACATTTCTCAAAGGCCACAGGAGCTAGTGTTCAATGAACGTTATATTGGCCCCTCTAGGTGTGCACTGCTTGGGATGTGAGGCTGACAAAAACTGGGGATATATCTGTAAAATAAATTAAGAATAAAAAATGGTTAATTATTTTCTTATAAAACAGAATAATTCTACTTGCCTTTTCAGATGTTTCCTCCTATTTAAGGCACAGCCACCTATAATACCCATTTTGCAGTGGGGCTAATTATTAATGTTCTATTTCCATTCTGGAGGATATAAACAGCTGCCAAATGTGATACAGTCTCTTTATTATAGTGTCCTTCAGTTTAACTATTTAGCTCTATATCAAGCTTTACTCTGTAGAATTTATTCAAAACAATATGGTACTGAGTAATATATCAGCAATATAAATGTTTCCAGTTTTATTAATTATGTAATCAGTGCCAGTGTATATTTTAACCTTAATGTTAGGGATAAGTCAAATCATTTTGATAATTTGAAAATGTCCCTATTTCTTCTCACTTAAAAACCCAATTTTGCTGGATTGAAAATTAGTTTTGTGGAAACCACCACCACTAATCTATACTCATCTACGGGTAGTGTGCTGAGACAAAACATGTACTTACCTATTTCAGTTATGTAATGGTATCTGCCTATAAACAAAACAGCATGTAGTTTGTCTTGGGCACCATGCAAGTAAATGCCATAGGTTTTGTTGGCACCTTTTTTGAGAATTAGACCTTTTGAGAACTTGACCCTCTTAAAGCTGGTGAAATAGCGCTAAAATATTGATATTGCTGATATTCATATCTAGAAAGAACCTTAAGACAATTAGTTTTTACTTGGTGGAGGGTGGTGAAAACTAAATATAAAACTATGGCGATGGTCAAAAAAAGATCAAACTGAATGGAACTCTACAGAAAACACTACAAATTGCGCTGGTTCTTATGAATCGATATTTTTGAATACCGATTTCAATATTGCCATTGTTTTCTAGCCCTATATGAATCAGTCAAATCAAAAAATGCACCACACCAAAAAAACAAAAATATAGCAAAAACATGTCAAAATGTGGTGACTCGTGGCATAAAGAGAAAAATAGAATAAACAGTTGGAATGACCTTTACAAATCTCCCCATTAAACTGCATGTGGTAAAAATACAACAAAATGTCTAGTATAAGCCTTGTGATAGGAATGTTCCAAGCAGAGTGTAATAAATATAGGCAGTACAATCTGCTTTATAACTTGGTATCTGCATATCCTTTCATGCAGAAGGCAACTAAATTAGGGTGTTGTCTCATAACTAACTGGGCAAGAGATACAAACACATAATGGCACTCTGTAATTATAATAATTCTGTATTTATTCCAGTTAACTGAATGTGCCAATCACTTTTCACCTAGTAAATGTGTTTTATTTAACTGAACATAGCAATAGACGTGGTTAGCTCAATCCCAAGGTTCAGCAGTGTATAATCCTCAATAGTGAAAGGTGGGGTGCACAGAGTAGGAAAGCCCATTCAATTTGTAGCATGTGAAGTAGTCTCCGGCACTCCCGTGTTAAAATCAATGATTTTATTAAGGCATCGTTAAAAACAGGATTCAAAAGTAACAAAAAGTGTTTTAAAATAATAAGAGGCACCCCCTTTCACTTTTCACCTAGTAAATGTGTTTTATTTAACTGAGCTGCATTTGTATCAAATATTTCTTTAACAGACTCTGATAAAATAAGCTCACATGTCATCTTCATCATTTTGAGGTAATTAGCAGGAAACATTATATAGGGGCTTATTGACTAAAGGCCAAATAGATGTGTAAAGCTCTGAATTCACATCTGTCACTTCCCCTGCGTTCGCTTATTGAGAAAATTCTGTAATGTGGCGATTACACAATCAATTCAGGCAACTACGATAGTCACAATCTCACAGAACATCACTTTGCGTATGTGCGCACAGGTACTTTTACTATTGACTAAGCAGTGGAGTGTGTTGATGGAGCGAATGTTACTAGGGATACAGCTCCCAATTCACCCATTTTACTTCACCACATCAAAGTGGCAAATTGGGGGGCTGATAGCAGGGGTCCGCAGTCTACTTCTACCTGACTGACTATGCCACACAACACATCTGACAGTGATGGCTGCTGTCTGCTTGTTTGACAAGTCTATTCACCACTTAGTCAATAATGAAAAGTGAATTTGTGACTATTTTGGAGAAGCGACTTGAATTGTAGCAATGTGAATTCACCCTTTAGTC
Organism: Pipa parva; assembly: GCA_019650415.1. NCBI lineage: Eukaryota > Metazoa > Chordata > Amphibia > Anura > Pipidae > Pipa > Pipa parva. The sequence goes on along the minus strand of WMED01007776.1, from coordinate 121 downwards.
AGTCAGCTCCATTGTATTTCGGTTGGTCCCAATGTATTTGGATTTTCCTTTGAAGCAGGGCTGTTTCTACCTATGGGCGATGTGGGCGACGGCCCAGGGTGCAATCTATCTGAGGGGCGCT